>DWDX01005849.1:0-10150 GCA_018245675.1 Agara michaeli | reverse complement strand
TTCCATTGTGGGACTTAAACGTAACTGGTGAAATGTGGGGGTGTACTACACTCCTCTGCCTACCCCTTAAGGGATTATAGGCGTGATGTTACGAATCATTTCTAAATGCCTAAGTTCGTTCGAATGTGCCTCTTAATGTTTATTTATACAGCGGGAGGTGGTAAGAATTGGTTTTATTGTTTTCAGTCTCGTTTCGTGTTAGACTATTAAAGTATAAAATCGCTACTTATAGGTACTGGTCTTTTATCCACAAGTTTTCGGCATTCCTTAGCTAATGGTTTTAATTTGGTTAACAAGCCTCCATTTGGTTCCGGGCTCTCATTTACACATCATTATCATTATTATAACATCACGCCGGGTCCATAACGGGGTAGACAGAGAGCAACGAGATCCAAACATCTATCCTTACAAACATAACGTACTTTTCCATTAATTGCAGTCTTCTGACTCCCGCCAGCCAGTATCTTACATATGCATATGTAGATAGCAGCGTCATTTATAGATACCCACAATATACGAGCAATAAACACAAAAACGCCAGATTGGCGGCTGGCTGATAATGAAATCGTAAATCCGAGCTGGTTGTTGCAACGGTACCCTGATATATAAATCGGTTGGCGCGGTTTGGCGCCGGCGCTGGCCGACATTTTTGCGGCATCGCCTCAATCACCGGGGCAACTGCGACTGCGGACGTTGCGTTTGAAAAACGCAGCTGCGGTGCGGTTACGCGCTTTGCCGGATCGATCCATGTACTATTAGTACATATTTATCTTTAACCCTTATATAGCTCCAGTGCTACACATGGGTCTTCCTTCATAGGTAAAAGTCCGTGGTCCACCGTGCTGGCCAGGTGCAAATTGACACAATGTACATAACACAGAGAATGAAGAATCGCCTCATGGTCGAGTGGTTTGAGACCCCGCCTGCAAAACCGGAGGTCGTGGGTTCGATTCCAGAACAGGACAAAGATTTGTGTGATGAGCACATTTGTGTGTTCTATGTTTAGGTGTAATAAAAAAATTAGATATAGCTATAAGTAATATATCGTATGTATAGATATATGTACGTTTATCAGCTGTCCGGTTACCATAGCACAGGCATTCAATTGCGTAATTTGGAAGCCGTGTGTGGAATTGTCCCCAGTTAATATTACTATCGATTTTAAGGTGTGCAAATTTCCTTATGTTTTTATGCACCATTACAGCGTTCATTGATTCATTTGTATTTAAATTCGCAATGCTCCGAAAGGTTTTGTACGCTTAAGATAATTAAACATACGCAGTATTGAAACATGGCGCCGCTAGTCAATCACATTCACGCGAGGCCACCGCAAACGATATGAAATGTTTTTAACAGACAAATGATATGAAAACAATTAATATTGCCATATTGAAAAAACCCCAATAAATATTTATGATTACTTTTATTGAATTAATCTTCGAACGTTTTCAAAATACGAGGTATTCTAGAAATGTTTAAAGATATGGTCTTTAAAATGTTTAAAGGGCATCATACTTCTAAGGTTAGCATGCAATGGTATTTTTATTTGACAACTGAAATAGATTCGTACTGTTTCATATTCGTATTCCGGACGTGTAGCGTGGAAGCAGAGAGCTAGGCCAACAGACTTGACAATAAAATTAATGTAACGAGTGCACGTAGACGTATATAACAATTAACAATACACACAGTCAATATACTTAATAGAATGATACTGGTGTAATCCATTGATTTGGAATTTTCGTCGTCTAATTTGATATACAAACTTACGTTTTGCTTCAGATGCCGTATTTAAATAAACGTAAATTTATAGTTAAAATAAAAGAAGATAAATGAATGACGATTTATATTTGAAGTGTGATCTAAGTACAAAATGTGTACTAAGTACGGGTTATAACAGTTTAAGCAACAGTAAACGGTTGCACCTCCAAGTACAAGTTAATCAATTCGTCGGATGTAGCGAAAAAAAGAAATACAAGCAGATAAACAAAGCTAACAAGATAAGCTTCAAACGTACGGACATAGAAAAAACTGCAAAGCGCTCCCGTTACGAGCGCGCGCGATAGAATAATGAATCCTGAAGCTTAAACTATGACAATAAAAAACGCAAAATTAAAACGGCGCAGAAACCGAAAAACGAACGGCACGCGGTAGATTTATAAACTGGACCGACGCTAACACACTTTCACATGTCAATGGAGCCGCGTAAAAGCCTAAAAAGCGAAAAAATCGAGTGTGTTTAAAAAAATCGTACAACAGCCGCGCGTACATGCATCTTTTTCACCGGCCTGACAAATGGCTGCGAAACGCGGGATGAGTCGGTCGGATGAAAAATCATTCACAAATTCTGACGCCGCTCGCTTAGCCGGCCCGCCCCGGCCACTTTTTAACCGAGCGCCATCAATAAAAAGCCAAAAAGCCGGAGAAAAAAAGCGGCGTGACGTCACGAGGTACGTTCGCGCCGACACCGGTGAGCGAATAAATCAGCCGCTGCGCTAGCGTGGAGTCGGCTCCGGCCGAATTGTGGCGTTTTATGGCTTTTTGATTTACACGCCACTATTGCCGCGTGTTTTAATGCATTCGATAACCGAGCGAGCCGTGTTGTGCGACTGTAAATAAAACGCAAAAATCGCTCAATGAAACTGCCCAGCGTTCCGATTTGCGACATCGGGCCGCCGGTGTTGGCTCATTGCGGCCGTCCAGAATAAATCCGCCCGCGTCACTGACAAATTTTATATCGTACGGGCGATACGCGAATGTTATTACGACATAAATTGACAGTAAATTCCCGAAGACCCCACACGGTCCGACAACGAATTACCGATATTATTATATTACGGTTTTACAATTTTTAAAGTGTGTATAAAGCGGCATTGTTAGATCGATTTATCGGCTTCGAATGGTCTCGAGTTACGATCATTAGACCGACGTCCAAATTACTGTGTGTGTGAATAAAGCAAAAATATTATGACAGCTTACAAATAAATAATCAAGCTTCCTGTATTTTGGAAGCCGTGCCCGTTGACATAAATATGTAGCGATTGTGAAGTATAATGGTTCGGCGTGATAATTAAATTTAAATATTAGCGATGCGGACCGCCATAATCATAATTTATCTCGAATGATGCCAATTATAACTGTTGAATGATCTACATATGTATAGTATAGTTTAAGTTATAACCTAATGTGACCATAATAAATATAAAATAGTTTTGTGCCGTCACAAAACCTTTTAGGCTTACAAACACATCAAAATACCGCTTTTATAATTAGCGTGCCAATTTATGACTTGAAAACACATTATCGGTTAGACTACTTTAAATGGTAACGACTGTATATAATTTAATTTGGTGCCTACTATTATTACAATATATGAATATTCCTGTTGTGTGTCGAAACTCCTGTGCGTGCGTCCGAAGCCTACAATATGTACGAAACCAAGGACCACGCGAAGAGCTGCTAAGTGTCGGGTTTATGGCTGTTGAAATCAGACACAGCAGTAGTCTTTTATGTTAAGACAGAAGTATAATTCAAAAAACCTTCAGTTTGAGAGAAAGAATCAATAAACAATTGAAGTTTAAGTTTTCTGTGACCGTTTCACATTACGAACGATATGAAAATTTCGTTAACGATTATCTTTATATAGAGGAGGAATTGATCGTCGTAAGTAAATTCACACAACGTTCATTCAACAGGCTGTTTATTTTAGTTTAGAAACTGAATTATTATTGGTAATGGGTCAAAATTAGCTAGTAGATCCAAAATTAGTCGGTAGAGTCCGCCTCCGGCTAAGCCAGCAGTGAGTTTGACGGACAGGCGCGCGTCACGCCGATCAACTGGTGGCCCTCGAGGTTCATTCATTCACTGCCTGTTTCCAGTCACTGATCTGTTTTCGCGATCCACTCCCGCGAAGAAACATCAATGTGCTGGCTAATAAATGACAATATGTCATAATCATAATTTTATTTCAATAATAAATTAAGTATATATGTATATTTTTTTGAAATAGGTCTTGTTAATTAATATATTCGATATCATTATTGAGGTTATTATCACATCTGGCAGTACCCAGCGGACATCGAATTCACAGATCTAGTCAAGTTCATTCTCTAGCTAAATTTGTGTGCCTACTGTTAACAATTAACTACATACCTACTTTTTTCCTTGTACATCCAAAAATTTGTTCAGATG
The DNA here is from genome assembly GCA_018245675.1 of Agara michaeli. NCBI lineage: Eukaryota > Metazoa > Arthropoda > Insecta > Lepidoptera > Hesperiidae > Agara > Agara michaeli. The sequence continues at coordinate 5,959 of DWDX01005849.1, read as the reverse complement.
TTTAATCAATAGGTCAAAAGGTTACTAGGAAGTCATGCGTTGAGTAGGATTTATGTCCAGGCTATTGGCTGACTTTGTCAATGACTCATTGTTTTTATCGGTTACAATGTTGGTATTAGGAGCCGGTCCCCTGTTCGATTCTCGGTTGACATCTGAATGTAGACGTCTTTTCCAATATGTTTAATCAAATGCACACAAAATGTACTTTTGTTAATGTGTCCATAATTTCGAGATTCAGCTTTGAGGGTAAGACATACAATATGTAAATCAAATAATCAAAATAAAACACAATAAAAAATATAATAGCCCTACACCAGTAGTATATAAAACAATAAAACAGTTCGTAAAGTTCCAAAAATTTACAAACGTTACGTCAAAACATTGCGAAAAAGGTTTGATATACTCGTAGACAATTTTATTAATCCATCAATGAGGTAAGATATTTCAATGAACGACCGCTTATAAATTCACTCATTTTGTTCATTCAACCAGAGATTCATTCACTCAACGAGCGAACTTGCGATCTCAAAGGATTCTCTTTTTTTATTGCGAAATTTGATTCGGATGCGCTCGAAATTTAAAATTTTTACGAGGCTTTGTCGTACAGTTTAGAAATAGAAGATCGGGTTCGAAATGTACACGTTATGTTCGACGTTTAAAAAACTTTACGAGAACCCGTTAATTGAGAAATTCTTTATTTGAATTGTTAAATATGTTTTCGTACTGCATATTGTACTCCAAATTATTATGTGTTTCTATGGATCAATCAGAATCAAAAGTCGTCTAGATCCAGATGCTGTTAAATAATAGGAAAGTTAGAAAACCAATAGAGAAATTGCACGCATTCGAATTGTCGGTCAAAAGTGGCTGTACCCAATACAAACGCCGACGGAAGGAAATTAGATCCACGAACTAAATGCTGTATATAAGAGGAAGTCATTAATCATCAATCACGTCTAAATTAAGATAAATATTACACAGTGAAAATAATTTAAGTATGTTTGTTTCCAACATCACGTGTTAACAGCTGTCACGGGTCGGCCATGAAGGGTAATCTATCAGGGAGAAGACAGAAAAAACTAACAGACCGTCTGAACACTTCAGGCGAACCAATAAACGCGGTACAGCCGAACATAATGCGCGCTTCGCATCGCCGGAGATTACCCGAACGGCGAATAATCGGGCGCTAACGCGAGCGATCATAAAAAAGAACCGTCTTAACGGTCTGCGAAAGCCCTCAGGCATTCCGGTCACGTCGGACCGAACTGATTGACGCGAGACGTCCGCGCCTTCTGGAAATCGCCCCCCTAACACCCCAGACGCCCCTCCGCTCGCCGACGACCCCCCGTGGAGGCGAGGGGGTTAAAGCTGACTTGACCTGTGATCCGAGCAAGAAACATGTGAAAAATGTCATTAATGCACTCCCCGTGCCTCGTGCGGACGCACGGGGCCGTTGTTCTGAACATTCTAAAGAGGTCAGACGACTCCATAATGTGGCAATAAGCGAAGTGTATTAACGCCTTAATCGTTCCTTGATACGGAATGCATAGAGCGAGGGAATATTAGTACATCATTAAAGAGAATAACCCCCCGGGAGACGGTTTGTCATTTAGTTAAGTCTATTTCTATTCAGAAAATTATCTGCAGACCTCAGCCGTAGACGATTGTCACTCTCGTGAGCACACTCAACGTTTCCATTAATAACAGATGATATTTCTGAATTTACTTATACATTAATTAAATGGTAATAATATAGCGATAAGAATATGTTATTCTACAGTCTTTTAGACTTCATATATTAATAATATGTAATGAAGTCTAAAAGAATTAACGAACGACTAATAATACTATATGCAGCATTTAACCTGAATACCTATAGTTACATGCTTACGTGCCTAGACACAGACCTTGTCTCAGAGCTGAATAAAACATGCCTCAGCCAACAGATAAAACAAAAGTACAATGTTCTCACAAATGGATTACCTACCGAAATAAAAGAAAATACAAATTGTATTAATAAAATTAAGTAACAGTAACAGATACATAATGGATGAGTGTCGAACGGCAATGAGTTTGACCTGCCTGCACTTCAAAATATGTACATATATCTGACAACAAGTACGTTATAGGACTTAGTTTAAAATAAAGACACTGATTTAAATTACCAGTAAAAAGCTCCCAATTTATAGTTTACTTCCCAACAGTGTTTGTCTGTGCATACTTTGGACTGTAGTACTGGTGCAACGTTAGAGGAACATGTTGAACATACATTATGTTATAGTTAGTGATTAATAATATAAGACGTAAATTGACCAGATTGAATCTTTTAACAGTCGGATTGATTTTATAGCAACTTTAGGCAAATTTTAATAGACTCTATCTTCAACAGATAATGTTATATAACTAAGATAATGAATACGAGTATACCAGCTAAAACCACAAAACTTATAACGTAACTAATCCAATGAAGCTATTTGTTGTATTCACGAAATGTATAAAGGAACAAAAACAGAACCCAACAGGCGTAATTCCGTGCCAAACATATGAAAGTAAATTGACAAAATTTCGAGATGACCCGTCCCTCAGCAGCAATATCTAGACGCGAAATAAAACCGTCAATATCGTCGCAATAACGCAAAAACTCCAAACAATAGACATTAATAAGAGGGAATAACGTTAGGCGTGGACGGTCGGTGCCGGGGATGCGCTTATTAAAACATTTCACCAGCGCAATATCTGATGATAGCGCGCGACGTGCACAATATGTGCCCCGCAAACTCCGTCCGCATGTGACGACCTGTGGGAATCGCGGCCGAGAAAACTTCATTAACTCCAACGACTCCCGTCCCCCCAAACCCGACCCACCCTCCATCGGTGACGGACCGGGGACGGCCGTCCGCTTATTACGTCTCGAACGTGCGGCGAAAATCGAAGAAATGTGACGTAAATACGTGAAGCGCTCGAAAGAATCGTCCCGCTGATTGGCCCGGCTTTGTGCTCGGCTGACCGTTAATCCGATCTGTATCTGAGGGGGCCCATTTTTCGGATTATTATTGAAGCTATCGCTTTTATTGTATAGGTCTCGATTGCATCGCTATCGTGTTTTGGCGGTCGTCGCGCTCATAATCGCGGGGATTACGCTAATGGCAGACATGAAGCGAATAAATAGGTATCATTGGATTTATCAAAGACGTACGATGCTCATACGATAGGATCAGTTCCAGATTGTAATCTATTTTTACTTTTCGTTAACTCTTTTTGGAAATATACCAACTATTTTCGCTGTTCAGTATTTCTTGTGAACAAACGACGTCATATCGTTTGATGTCTTATTACCTTAAATCCTTTATTGCACATCTCTGTGGTGTTTGACATTGTCTGCAATCTAAATAAACCTTTTTCCGAATGCTATTCCTGTCCCTGTGCCCCGACAACTAGCTTCGTATCGAATCACACTTCAATTTCAAACCATGCAATCCCGAATTCTGACTCGCCTCACAATCCTTTCCTGTAATCGCAATCTTTTGTGGATCGTCACACATTGCCACATCGATTTGTCAGAGATCATCATGCACTTTATAATTACAACCAATTGTGATGTTACTTTTGTACGGTATCTTAAAAGATAAAGCTCAATTTTTTATCGAAATCTTTACGAGTATAGCTAAAGACAGAATTCGGCAATGCAAGAACAATGAACATTTAAACTTTTACATGCTAATGTTTATGTGTGATACTTAATTCTTATAAAATATATATCAATTCAGAAGTTATTTACACAGCATTGAATAGTGTTGTCCATTTATATAATTTGGTGAATGAGTTAAATACGATGAGTTAATTTCGATGATTTCGAAATACATAATAACACCAACCCTTTATTTCCGATTCATTTCACATAGCTCGTCCTTAACCGTACGTTAAGTATGTGTAACGTTTAGTATTTCGGTGATATACCACCGCTGGTTTTTTCGGAAACACACAGTTTCTCGGAAACGTCGACCACACACGACACCTCGTCTCTTGTTGACGTACGGACGGTTTAATAACCTCCCACGTTCTCTGACGTTTCCAGTTGATGGACGGAGACCACTGATTTATAAGCAAGTAATTGGTGTCGGAAAATGTTGAGTTCACTTCGTGTCCCGATTTTTCTAAATGAGTTCGATAGAGACTACCTACCTCGTTATTGGGAAGCCGCAAAACAAGGTTTTAAAATAAAGATTAGTGGACGCGGACGTTGATAGACACAGTCCACGGTGGTCTGACAGCGGGAGACGATGCCAAGATGTTACAGAGACGTGATTTTGGAATATTGACTAGTGATTGCTGTGACTTTTTTTGCTAGACTATTATTTAAGATTAAACCATCAACATTTCGTAAGCCGACCGAGTAATCGTTACCTGTGTACGTATGAAAAATTCACTTAGTGTTTCGAGAGAAATTACAAAAATTAAATTTGAGACAGGATTAGAAAGAGCAGTGACGAAGACAAATGGTCGTAAAGAGCTAGACGAATGAAGACTAGTAAAAGCACAACGACACGACAGTCACGCGAACAGACAAATATGACACGTCTTAGTGTGTCATTTGGCCGGAATTTCGACAAACTTATATTTGTCGTGAGCGTGACTGACAGTGCCGCGTTGAAAGCGGGAATCGACGAGACAGAGCGACTCAATATTGTTGTTGCAGACGCGATCTGTCAGCCAGGATGAGTGACGGATGTAATATTTTTAGAGGCAAATCGATGGTAAATATATGATGGTGTAACACTAAAGGGTAATGGTAATACATATCGTAATGTGACTATCAAAAATATACACTTTAAGCTTGGTTCTGCATTTCATGTATAATGTTATGACGATTCTGTAAAAAACTTTACCAGTGTTTGAAATTGGCACCGCTGTAATGTGAAAAGACAAAATACTTTTAATGACGCTGAACATTCTCATAAGCACACAGAATTCTATTATTTTTGGAAATGAGTAATTACCATCAAATTGCTTAGACAGAGTCACAGCAAGTTCGTTTTCGTTAATGTGTGTCATTACATTGTTGTCTATGCATTTGTCAGTGTGATAAATAAATAGCAAGAGAGAGACGGGCAACAAAATTGTCGACCAAAGAGCGGCTAAAATGAACTCATCCTTTGGTATTTGCTCCGAGAAATAAACCATTGAGCTTAAGCTTCACGTCGGCTGTTTCTTTTTCCAGCGACGGCCGAGCCCGCTGTCAATCACACGTCAGCGACTGGATTTCTGTCCGTCTGTCTGTCCAAGATGCGTAACCCGACTCTGAGAATCCACTTAATCTTTATTGACATCGCTTCGCACTACCAGGTCGGTTTCCATCGTGCAGACAAATGTGCGGCTTAACGCAATGGAATAAAGAGGTCGCAACTGCACTTTGTACGTTGGTAAGTGTTCTGACGGTGCGTTCATTAGTAGTCCGTTTTTCTTTTTAAGCGGACAATGTCTGTTAGTTTGATTTTTATTGATGGATTTTTCACGTGCGTTTTCGTTTTGTGTTGGACAAATGGATTTATTTGAGATCCTCCAATCAGGTGTGACGTTTAATTGAGACTTAAGCCGTCCGATTTTGAAGACACAATAAAATGTTTAAACACTTTGAAATGCATCGCGTGGGTCTTTGATCTTTTTTGAATTATTGTTTTAGATTTTATTTTTATTTATTTGACGTCGCAAATCATTGATCATAAGGACTTTTATAAAACCGGCACAGCTACATGCACAACCCACTTATTTACAAATGATTATACAAAAAGGTTGTAAGTCGGGATTTGCGTATGAGCATTTATTTCTAGTAGGTACTGAAATGCAATAAGTTTATATGTTTAAGAGAAATTTATTACCTTAAAGAACTTGCAGGTCATAGAAGTACATATCGATCTTACTATATATATTTTTTGTGTGCGTGTGTATGTCACTGAACTCC
>DWDX01005848.1:0-10151 GCA_018245675.1 Agara michaeli | reverse complement strand
ATCACGGTGCCATGTTAGATTTTTTTACACACGAAGAATTAAATAAAAAAAAACGTAACATCGCGCCTGTAATCCCCTAAGGGATAGGCAGAGGAGTGTAGTACGCCCCCACAATTCACCGGTTACGTATACCTTACGTAAGAATTAAAGTTATCATTATATATACTTAAAACTAAGTCCAAAGATCTGAAAAAAAAACAGTTAGGTTAGTGAATAATACATAATAATAGTAACCACAATACACCCCACATGCATTGAAAAAAAATATTTATACACATATTATATTATGTAAAATTGTATAAATAAATTATAAGAAAAAAATTCCTCGTAACAAAATTAACAAATGATTTTAATTCTGTCCACAATGATAAATATAGTATAGTTAACTGTACATCATATAATTTTGATTGAATTCGTGCATTATCATTTACTTATCAATTTCAAAAGCTGGACTGCATTAACACACCTAAACAGCATTAAGCCTTGACAAGCTCATAAGCCTACCGTGAGAGTAAGTAGCCGGGCAAATTAAGCCACGCTGGGCACCACCTACTCTTAGATAAACCACAGCTTGCAATCAATGGGGTTAAATATACAATTGGTAGAAGAACAAATTATAAGTATGAATACTTTGAATGCAGCCATTTCTATGTATCTATGTCGGGTATCTTAAGCACATAAGCCTTATTTCAACTGAATTATAAATTTTGAAATAGTAATACGCCCATAGTAATTAGTAATATATTGGCACATTTGGAAAAATATCAAAATGACCTAACACTTTTGTGAATTCCCAAAGCAAAAATTCCCTACAAAGGTAAATTACATTAACAATGTGTAATTAATACAACATAATATTGTGAATATTACTATGCAAATGTAAAAAAAGTGAGAATTTTATGTTGATTACAATCGCAATCAATGTCGAACTGTATTTATATAGATTGTCAGTTTTGAAAATTCACTTTATGTGGAAATGTTTGATATTTTTAGAAACATCAATAAATTACTAAATGAATCAATTAGTTAAGATAAAACAGTACAAGACAACTAAATTGATAAGGGAATGATGATACCGTTAATTCTTCATCAAAATTGTTCAAGACCTCTATTGATTTTGCGGAATTATTCAGAGAAAATCAAAGAGAAAATGAAATAGAACATATCAATAGCACCTAAGCTAAACCCCTAAAATACATTGAAGAAATGTAAAGATTAAACAAACAGTTAATAAAAACAAATATACCAGAAGATTTCTCCCCGTTCATAGTCGTATATTATTGGTGGAGGTCACAGCCGAAAGCCTGAAGAAAAACATTCTCAAATATGCAATAATAATAATAATAATAATCACTGTGATGCCTTTAATGTTTCATATCAAGTAGCATATAATTTGTCGTAACCGGGGACAGAAGAGTTTTAGTGCAGCAAGCGTGAATAATGAATATAATGGTTTCTTTGGTGATGACAATACCTAGAATGATGATGATGATCTCAAAGAAATGACAGAGATCGGACCGAACGAACTGTGGACGAACGATGAAATTCTGGTCCGGATATGGTAAACAAAGAATCCTATTTAGTTTTGAAATAACAAATTATCTTTCAGATGTTACATAGAAATCGGGCGATATATAAAGTCACTAATTTCTATTGTAACAGTTGTACAATCTTAGGTTTGCCTAGATATTGAGCAGCAGAAGGCTTTTACCAAAAACTACTTTATGATGACTCTATATACAAATAGGTAGGTCTAATTTGTTTTCTCGGGTCAGAACCAAGAACTTTAAACATTTTAAGTACGGAAACAGCCTTCTGTAGCAATTCACCCTTCACGTAAACACTAATTTAAAACAATTCTAAGCCTATGTGGCGCCCTTAAAACATAAGCTAAATATAATAAGCCACCCTAAACACTTTGAATATATGAACATTTCGACGAATGTGATATACATCAGTTATATAAATTGTTAGGTCAACATGCATCAAATGAATAAATGTTTGTTAGTAATGACCGTGACTGATCACCCAATATCTACAATACAAATAGTTAAGATTTTAAAAAATGTACCACTAAAATAGGAAATGACAAATTCACTGATATAACTATTAAGCACCGTAATTCATGTTCGCTAGGTGCACCGCCAAATATTAGTAATAATGATGGAACTGTATAGATTCTAATTGTAACACCTCGGCCCTTTCGAAAAAATTAAAATTCAATTATAATATTAACTACAAAATATCTACTACCCCTTAATGTTTCCTTTAGAAAGGTTCAAGTAATATCAGTCTCTTATAATTGCATCGCGAATTCAATAAATCTATAAACTACATTTTCCTGAACTCGAATAGAAATCTGAGCAAAATCTTTTAGGATAGTATTGAGTTAAAATTTTCAATTATCGGACTGATGTGAATCTTTCTAAGAAGTGATACACCGTTTCCAAACTAATACTCCCGGTATCAAATCCCCAATGATGAGACCACGTTCCATGCGCAGCAATATGTGCATCATTACCTGGAACACCACACTCTTTCTGTCCACGGTTCCCGGGTATTTCGGGGTGGTTTTCACTATTTGGACGAAGCTATCCGGCACGTCGACTGCCACCTCTCTTCCCAGGAGCACCGGGGTGGTATCGAAACCGGGGGGCAGTTTGTACGACGCGTACACGGCCTCCCTGATCAGGACCGAATCAGTACGCGCCGAATACGTAACACCTTCCCTGCAGTCTAACAAAGAATCCTCCCCATTAGATATTAGCAGTTGGATTTTGTGATCGCTCAGGTTGTGAGTGACGTTGGACGCGACCGACTCCGATCGTTCGGAGGCCAAGTCGCATTTCGCCGTCTCCGAGGATCCTTTACTTTTCTTGCTGCCAAAACTCACTCCGGAACCGTCTGAACTCTGTGGAAGAGACAGCAGTTCCATGGTGCTGTTGTTTTTGAAGCTTCCTGACCCGTCGGAGCTCGGTCCCGATATGTCTATGGTGCTTTGCAGGACTGTGCTCTGTTTGCTGCCGAAGGAGGTGCCCGAGCCCCCGGAGGAAAGAAGCGGTTCATCGTCTCTAGTCCGGAGGCGTACCTGGGGCGGTCGAGGGGGCGGGTAGCGGGGTGGAGTCTTGTTCCTCGCGACGAAACTGGGCGGAACGTCCACCGCCATCTCGCGGTGGGGACCTGAAATGAAAACAAAAGAGAATGTTTAATTCATGATAATGTTATCAGAACCGGAGTCCATCAAGGTCGTCCGCTTATGAATTTGATAGTGACTCAACACAATCAATATATTGAACTCGATATAATGTGTAAATGAAATGACTTTAATATGTTTATGTAAAGTATACATTTTACATGTACATATTTAGTCTCATGTTATTAAAAAATTTCAAATATTTGTCCGATCATTTCAACCTAAGCCGGGGTAACACCGACTCGTTTGCCGTGACGACCAGCGGTATGACGCTTTCGTTGGCGTCAAGCCCCCTCCTCGTCACCGCTCTGTATCTGTACTACCTTGCACGTGCGTGGTGCAATTTTTTTATTTTCTTAAATTTACCTTTCGATAACCATCAATTGAGATGTTTTAGATACAACTGCTGGGTGTCCCGTGACTGATCATTACCTTTTTGTATTCGTATTAAAACATAATTAAAGCTGATCAAAGACTATATCGAATGTAGGGGAAAATATTCCAATCTGAAATCATAACAGTTGACCTGGACATAATGCTCGCTCAGTCTGAATTAATTGACCGAACCGCCATTATAGGCGGACACACTAATCAGAAAAATTAGGAAAGTAACAGTAACATTTGCCTCACTTTACGATAAACTATTCACTTCTAATGGTAGCAGGAGAACTTTGTCTAGACATCCCGCGATTGTGCTAAAAAATACCATTGGCATTTCGAATCTCACACAGCCAATAAAAAAAACTACTCGAGGCTGTCGTTGATGCCTTTCTTAAAAGGAATATTAGTGTACTTCATATTGTCACGACCATTTTCAATAGGAATAAGCAATCTAATGATTAACACTGGCACTTGTTCCGGCAAACTCCTTTCGCGTAATGCAATCCGCTTGTACTTTCATCAAATTCGTCATAGAACCTAATCTAGTAGAAGTGCTCATAGCGTGGCCTTGTTTTAGGATGTCTCCGAATACATCAAAGTACACACGCCTACGCCTACCTCCTCCGACTCTGTGATTCACATTTTGTTTAGTATTACTACTTTCATTCCTGGCATGAGATACTGATAGTGACTAATGAATGTTTATCTTTCAAGTTCATTCACTGATATAGGCGTCTCTTGGGATTATTTACTATTTCACCGTATCTCCCACGCGTTACAATAAACACATTGACACCATGTAAACGGCTGTTCTCTCTGCAATTATCGTATCATTCTGCCACATGGCTTATTGCTTCAGTCGCGTTATCAATGTCGACGCCCTCATATATTTAGAAGAGACATTGAATGGAAGTTACATTCAGTTATTGGATTTGGTGAGGAAAGTTCAAAAATTTTCTTCTACTGACGCTCAAAGAGTCTAAATTTCCCGTTTTCATTTGCAATGCCGAGAATAAAAGTTTGTTGCAGGAAAGTTGGCTGTTTTCGAATTGAGACATGGGACAATTGCTATGTAAGTTTAAGATTGTCAAGAGTTTACTATATCACCCCAATTTGAAATCCTGAGCGAATCTAAATCATACTTTTAAGCTGCTAAATCTGGTAATCCCCACGCGAGTGTAACGGCGAGCCGCAGCTACTTGAAATCTAAGGAGCTTGCGAAAGTGTTAAGAATTATGGTCGGCTTAACATTCCCAAACAGAAAGCCTTCAAGGTCATTTGTCACTAGTAGCCAGCTCTGAACGCTTCTCAATTAAAAAGGCAAATAATTGATCTAAATGAAGTAGGTACACGATTTGTCACGGTCAAAGTTTTTGACAGAACGTTAACGTTGTTTTGTTTTTTCGCTAGATACTGACCCGTATCTGAAGAAAGTGAAAGCATAGTAAGCATGTTGGCCTCGTCATCCGGGGGCGGGCGTTTCTCGTCCTCCGCACCCAGGACCACTATGCTGGAGCCCGAACGTCTTCGCGACCTGGAACGGAGAGCACGCCATATTAAATAAATGAAACAGTACAAGTATTAATACACATAAGCTGTGACGTGTGCTCATTATCGGACTAAAGACACTCACTGACAACATGGCATGGCAAGTTTATTTTTTCTCTTATTTTGAAACAGTGCTTGGAGTTTTTTACGCCGGCTCTTTTATCCGGGCAGACTGAAGGGAGCACAAAGCAGACGAATGATAACTATAAAAATGTAGGACTCTCATTAAATGTGACAGTGTTGTATACTCTGTAATAAATAAGATTATTTGTATTGAACTCGTTTTGACTACACCGTGTACAGAAACACAGACGAAATTATATTACTCGCTATAATGCTTATGAATAACACGACGAAACCAACACACTTTACGGACTTCCCTATAACGGTTTCCGAGTTGTGTGAAAACTGTTAAAATCAAACCTTGTCATTGTGGAGAGAAATGCGAAAAATATCAATATCGCCACATTATGACTTGCCCTGAAACCTCAGAGTAGATAACAAACATCAAACAACTTTTAGATTGACACCTGACCTTGGTCGGTATGTAATTTGATGACTGCGCACGACTCAATACAGACTCATATCATACGGTTCCAACATGACGCGAAGCCTTGAAGATCACTCTATATAATACGAAGCGAAACTACTTATCATCATTCGAATGTCTGTTCGTGTAGTGGTGACTATCACTGGTGGGACGGGGGTCGAGTTCGATTCTCACTCGAGTAAAATTTTTAAGTCTGGATGTAAATATATGTGTATCTTTATCGCTTGCTATTATTTCGATCAGATTTTCCCAAAATATTATTATTTTTATTACCATATTAAAAGAAAGATTCTAAAGAAATAACTTCAGACAATGCTTTAAGCTCCCGACAATTTATACGCCTGTAAATGTATAACTACATTATCTAATACATATAATATTAGAGCATCAATGCGTAGTATCTGTTATTAAGAAAAACGATGCCAATTCTAAATTGCTCCTATCGTTGGAGGAAACTGTGTAATTATGATAGTAAAGAGGTAGCGCCCTCGCGCGGAGACGGGTACGCATCGGCGCGTGACGTCACGCGCGTGATTCCAGCTTATGTAACGGCTTTTGAATTTCAAATTCGTCTGTTCCGCTTCTTGGGCCCGCGCGAGTGTGTAGGGACCTTAATGGCGTAGGGCTGGCCGCTCGTCTAGACGATGAATTGCGCTTTTTCTCCGAGAAAAAAAGTCAATTTTTATATATAAATGGATGCGGTCTTCGTTGCGCCTTTTTAACACGGAAGAGTTCTCGTTTCTATGCAGGTTTCATGCTTCAAGATTTGCATTACATTATTTTTGCAGTCAAACAAAAAAAAAACCTTAAGACACAACTACCTATTTCATTCCTAATTAATTTTCACGCAGACATACAAGCCCGTTAATAATAGTGTTTGGAAGTTTAAGAAAATCTTTACAAACTATTTGCATTCTGCTTTCTGATGCGAAAACATATCTACTGAGCCGATCATCAACGTCATCGCCAACAACCATGAATCATCATCCATCATCAGTCTTTTGCATCACTATTGGATACGGGTCTCTCTCGATATGAGAAAGGTATAACGCCGTAACTCAAAAAGTGCTGGTTGACTAGTGATTATTTCCACTGAGCCCATTCGTCCAGTTGGTTGTGCATCCGACTGTTATCCGAGGTCGTAGGTTCGATTCCGATCCTGGACAATATTTATAAGGTATGCACGAATACCTGTCTCTTGTTTATCGGTCTCTGTGAATACTTAATTAGGCATATGCAGTTTATCAGTTGTCTCATCATCATAAAAGACTCCGTTTGGTTTAGTATCAGATGGTCGGGTCAAGGTATAATAGCATTGCATTACTTAATTAAAACTCATAGGTATCGTAGGTCCTGTTCTAGAAGTCGACATCTACAGGGGGCAGATACGGTTCAATCTGATATTAATAGGATATATAAAAATAATAGTGGGGCGGAATAAGACCACGTTAAATAGCGCAGAAACGGGTTAATGGATTTATTGATGGAACGTAATCCGGATTTACTGGACGCTACTTTGCGATATTTGCGAAAAATATTTCATTAAGTATCTGTTGTTACGTTGAGTACGTTTCAAGATGGGTGAAATCTGGGTCGGATTTGTACGTCGAAAATAAATTAATCCTTTAAAAAATCCACGAAAATCCAATTTTTCATCAGAAGAAAATCAACACAATACACCATTAAAAAAAGTATTTCGAGATGTTCACGGAGACGAACACGGAAAATACAGTCTAGATAACTATATAATAAGATTTAATAATATCCAAGAATGATCGCCGCCAGACAGACTGACTGGTAACTACCGTCACAAAGAAAGTACTGAAAATGATAATGCGGCAATATTGGCCAACGTCGAATTGATAGCGGATGTAAAAATTATTGCAGTGCGAAATAAAACCACTGAGCAGATACGACTTAAAGATGAATTTACCGATTATATAGAACCAGATAGGAATCTTTAGGACATGCTCGATAGCAAGTAATCGATTAATAATAATAAACACAATGAATTTTGCAGTTTCGATTTTGGCTATGAAAAACAAAAATGGAGATGGAAACAAGTAGAGAAGTATGGAACATTGAGAATTTATATCGAATGAAAACTCGTACAAGTACAATACTAGGTCGTGAGATACATTTATGTATGTTGTTTAAACAATAATTACGACTAAACTTCTTTTCAGCGTTATGGTGATTGTCAAGGATCAACTAGCGCTGGTACTGTGAACTGTCCGCTTGGTAAAATAAATGCATGCGAGTCAATAACATTTGCATTAATGATATACTAAGTAAAAGAAATGTAATTGTTTTTACAAGCCTTGCTATACCAGTTATAACCTCAAATTGATCACATGCTCCGAGCTCGAGATTGTTAGAGCACGGGAGTGGATAAGGTAACATTAGGAATAAGCTAATACGAGTAGTATAAGTTGAAGGAAACACATACACGAGAGAAAATACCTCGGCAGAACTACGAATAAGTAGTACACAGAACCGGATTAATAGACCGGCCATCGTTAATGGCTACCAATCCACAGTTATAAAAATTACCACGGCATCAATAAATCGATAGTAGATTGCGCGGAACAATCGAATCATTTCATCGACACTTATCGATTTGTGGTTCGAGATCGATACCAATCGCCGTCTTAGATAATCGCTTCTTCTGGTAACGCAAACGAGGTCAACGCTATTCTGTTAAGTTTTTCAGCGCACTTTTCTATTCCACCAGTATTGTCAGATTCACAAAATCTCTATATTCACCAAGTACAGCTATTGTTGAAAACATATTAGCGTTTGCGAAACTATTACGTAAAGTTATGCGAACGGTTCGTCAAAAAGTTACGATTTCCACAATATAGGTTTATTTTATTGTACTTTTTCTTAGAGCGCACATTTCAAAATGTTTAAAAAAGTACGGAAATACGTAAAGACTATAATTATTTTACGGACTGCAAATCTTTAAATAATCCCACACTTAAATGTTACGATGCATTATCCGCATCAAATAAGTAACTATACCTTTATAGTTAAAAATATTATAACTGCTTCAAGAACAACGTAGTGCAGGGTAAAGAAGACAAATACTTTCGACTGCTGGAAATGAAAAACAACTGAAAATCGACAAAGTGGCTTCTTACATAAATTCAGAAATATTACTGTTTCCGCTATTTACAATATTGAACATTATATCGCTTAAGTCGATAACTCGGGCCGCAGTTGAAAGCGCTTTGAACCATCAATAGGCTATTACAACAAAGCTCTCAATAGATTTAATCGCACCAAGCGATGGGACATCCATGCTTAACCTTATTATACTTTACTATAATGCTCCACGCTCGGGCCAGGAACATTTTGATCCGATTATATTTTTTATCTGACATATATTTAAAGATTAAAATTATAAGCATAACTTATGCGGTAAGCGTTTACTAGAGTTTTTGAAGCTATTGAAATAAACTTCAAACTCTCCATTCCAGTTTCACCTACGGAAGAACCATCTTCTTCACTGATTTTTTATATTGCGATTAATTGGAACATCTACAAAATCTTTGGATGCCTGGAAATGATGATCGTTGTAGTTATATTTTCCTGCACTTTTTTTTATACCATTAATCAACCATCCTAGTATTTCCATATTGACTCCAAGATCGTGGAATGTCGACGGTACCTTACAGCTAAATGAATATTAAGGCAAGAAGTACAGACAAATTTACGTGGAATGGAACTTCTAAGATTGTAGTTTTTGAATCTTAAATCACATTTTGTTCAATTGGTACTAGGCACATATTCTCTCTATTCGGATTCTGCGTATGATTCCGAACGTATCATAATTCTATTTTACGTTTTAAAGTCATTTATGAACAATGCAGTGAGCCCTGGACACTTTATTAATACAAGACAAATGCTTGCTTCTTAAAAAACTTTATTATTGTCCATTCATATTCCTCAACATAAAGACCCTAACAAGTCACAATATAATCACAAGGTCATACCTGTTCATTTCCCGTCACCTGTTTTATTTCCATTCATAAAGACAACATTGGGATCACAGGTACACTCCTCGGATACATTCAAGTTTACTTCGTGAATTCCATCTATAATTTGCATCAGTGGAATTTTAACGTTGGTTCAATATTTCTATATACCCTACACATACCACATAACGACACAGCGGCTATGAATTAGATTGATAGAAACACAACTGCACTTAAAACTCATCAACACTTTATAATTATAAGTACTTTATAATTATAAATAAAATGAATGAAGTAGTTAATGTATTCCTTTTTAGAAAATCTTATTTATTGTATTCCATCTTGGTTATAGTAATGATGTATTTTTGGTCTGATTGTATTTTCATTGATTGTGGTATTGTCTGTGTTATTGGGTTTAGATTAATTAATTTAGATTCTTTTACACTGTATAATTTAGAATAGATTCAATGTTATAATTTGTATTTGCTGTTGTTGGTGC
>DWDX01005847.1:0-10151 GCA_018245675.1 Agara michaeli | reverse complement strand
TGCAATAAAAGTATCCTAGGAAATTAAAATCCTGCCCAAAGCCACTATTCCACGCGGACGAAGTCGCAGGCAAAAGCTAGTTCGTTATAAATTGCTTTAGAACACTTCACAGATAACATATGCCGTATTGTTTAAAATATTCGTTCTTCCGCCCTCATCGCGCTTGCCATGTAGGTATTCTTCTTCTTAACCGCTCTGTTTTCCATCGGCACATTAACAGTCAATTGTTCAATTTGCTAGAAAACGTTGTGTCCCATTGTTTGCCCAAACTGCATTCATTATATAAGCCAGAGAGCCATGTGCATAGCTTCAGGGCTTATATTTGTGCGCAGCTTAAGTTACGAGCGATCCGCGATTAATGTGCCACAATTCATGTACTTACTAACTGGGTACTGGTGTTCTTCGTGTGAGTTTCTTTAAACTCGTGAATAGCGTTACTGAATCGCTATATTAATAAAATTATCTCTTAACACTTGTGCCAAGCTATTTTTGCTTTTGTAGTAAAAGCATATTTTCGTTTCAAAATCTTATGTATTAAGTATCGTTATTGAAAGTTTGCAGCCAGCTCAAATATTTAAGCAATAATTAGGAGACTAGCAGGAATGTAGGATGGAAAAAACTGGTGTCGTTTGAAAATATCTAGAAAAATTAACGTATTTTAGAATTCGAAACTCAAAGCTCTAATACTGTCACATGCTGCTTTTGGCGATCCTTATGTAATACGTTATACTTATATCATTCGAATACAAAATTACTATTACAATAGTTGTGAAAACTGAAAATAAAGATGGTAATGAAATCGACGCAACACCTATAAACCGGTCCCGCTTCCGCTTGTAATGTGACACCTCCCAATCAGCTAATAGCAGGTGCAATTTGCATATAATATAGTGAACAATGAGATTATTTGTCGGTATTTATGGCGCCATATGTTTTCTTTGTACGCTTAATTTTCCCCGCGGGCGCTTTCCCCCGTTGTTCTACTGATCCCGAATACATTATTATTGTGCCACTGCTTTGTTCTCTGAATATTTTATTTTGTTCCTTAAATTATTGTACTTTGGCGTACGCATGTTTTATCTGGACTTATTATTCATAGTTACTACTTTTTTTTTACCTACAACTTTTAAGTTCAGTCCGTTTTGATACTGGTATAGAAGGTTTTTTTTTATTTCATTCTATCAGGTCTATTTAAGGTAACTTAAAATTTTATTTCGTAATTTTAACGGTTAATTGATGTTTATTATTAAGAATATTTATTATATTTAAAAGACTAAAGGACTATATTTAAAAGACTAAAGGACTATATTTAAAAAACTAAAGGACTATATCTAAAAAACTAAAGGACTATATTTAAAAGACTAAAGGTAATGGCGAAAATTAATGAGTTTAATAAAAATTACAAAAACAAACGACATTTCATCCTTATCCTCACACTTTAATTATTTACGATGGCCGCTTCCAAGGAACAGTCGTAAAAATGATAAGAGTTCCCGCTGCGGTCGGTTTCCGCGACCTTACATTCGATTTTGTGTATAAATAACCCGCAAATGGGACTCGTTGTGGAACGCTAATCCTGATTTACTGAGGTACCTGGCCCTTCCACGCGCAGCCATGGACCCGCAATACAGCGTACCTATATGGTTATAACTAGGAGAAAATAGTAAAAATCCATAAAAAAGCAAAGGATTGATGCTTTAGTCTCGCGTTACTTCTTCACATATCTACCGAAGCTTTACTAGTGTTGTTCCTGGAACAAATATTGGTACATTTATATTTGTGTATTTCCATTATCGGTGTACAAATGAATATTAAATTTAATGCTTATTAACTTAAAAAATTAAAGTACATTAAATTTGAATATTTTTCATATTTAATTATCAATATGGGTCGCAATGTACCCATAGTTTATTGTTCCCTTTGTTTTTGTTGTATTCCGTAGTGAGTAGACTATCCAATTAAAACTGAGAAAGAGATATGACATGTATTTAAATATGGAACACGTTAGGTAAATATCTGTAATGTAAATCACAAAGCAACATTAATCCTTATTAACTTAAGTAGTGACTAATTAATTTGTTGCTCATTTATCATAGTCACACAATCGGGAATGTGTATTGACTATTTAATTTATTCCCGCCCTTTTATTGTGTAAACTATTTTATATTAACAAGCGTAAATTGTAAATAAATTGATGAACCTATTTGAAATAGTGTTTAGTTCATAAATAACTCACAGATGGCGCTCGTTGAACGCTAATCCTGATTTAGTGAGTACGCAAGGCGTTCTGGTGCCGCGGGCCCATATCGCTGGGGAACTATGAAAATTAAAATACTGTATAAAAATAAACTTGCTTGTACACACAACAGTACATTTGCACACGAGAAATGTATGCAATCGCAATGAAAAGGTGTATTAAAAATTTGATAGGCTTGCAATTTATTACATAAAATTATGGCTAACGATAAATTACGATGTGCGTCTGGTAAATTGCAGAGTCAAGTGAGGAATTAGGATATGTTATAATACACATCTACCTATTTTTAAACAATGTTTACTGATCTCTAAATCGGTCAAGATATGGCTAGAGATTCAAGTTATTTTGCCTCCATAATTGACTCGTACCGGACATTACCCGATCATTCGGTTATTTAAATGTGTACGCGCCTTTATATTAGGTGCATCGTGAACTTTAAGTTTCATAATACTTCTTAAGGGATAATTTATATGATACATAATAAATTAAGTCATTATAACCCATTAGTTAATTGTTTTTGTAATATTACCTGATGTCAAGGGTTTTTCCCTTTAAATATCTCACCGTTACTTTTATATACTGTCTTTACTTTTTCCTAACACATCTTTATAATTATTTACTAGTACCAAAAATTTACAAAGGTCGAGGCTGATCCTTTTCGATATAAATAGGCAAGGACTAAATACGAGTAGCTCAATGCCTTTTTCTCTACTGTACCGACAACCGAGTTTCGTCTTTTTAGTGTCAGAGAATTTGTTTTTCTCAAAGAAATTTACATTTGCTTCGCGAGAAAACAATTTTTAACAAAACTAAATTAAACAACGTGTTATTATGTTAGATGGCCATCGATTTTGAAAACACAAAAAAACAAATAATCAAATCAAATTTTCGACAACATTAAAGTCAAGTCAAGCTTTATAGCGATAGGACCGCCATATTGTACTTTTTAAGTTGTTAAAATTGCTGTAATTTCTTTAATTTCGGTGCAATAAAAGAAATAAATAAATATAAAATAAATATAAATATTGTTAATAAAAAGATCTCCAAAACACATTTATGTATGTAAATAGCAAGTTTTTATAATCGTTGAATGATTAATATATGAAGGAGTTTTAATTTTATGTAAGAAAATTTATTTAGTTTAGCAAATCATAACGAGACGAAAGGATGAACTTAAAAGTATGTTTGAATCAACTTCATAAATAAATAGATTTACTTAATTTGATGCTTTACTACAAGTGAAGTTTAATTTATTTCTTTTGCAGTTATAGTTATTAAATAATTAATTTGTTGATATGTGATTTTTATAAAACTATTTTTATATGCTCTGTAGTATATTATACTTGAAACCAGTCGTTTTAATTTATACATGTATAATATTAATTACATGAAGCGCATAGAAAATCTGTATTTTAAAAACAATGTCTAGTTTTATTGTATTCATCTTTATTTACACAAAAATAACGGTAAAATAAAAACTCTACATTACTAATATTTACTAGCATTATTTTTGTTTAAATCTATTTACGTACCCGCATTAAAACTTATCCTAATTTTACATGAAGAATAAGTTACCCTCAAAACAGCTGAAGTTTTCGTATTAAATTAATGCTCTACAATATAAGATCCTTTCTCTACATTATGTTTGTATATGACATGTTCGATTTATAAATATTGTTATTCTAATAAGGAGTCCATACATTGTAGTCCAAGTTTTAGTACATATTAAGAATAAATTAAATGTAATTTATTTTAGATTAAATAGCTACATATTTTAATTACACATTTTACTTTTATACAGTTTACAAAATAAACATGATAAAACATAGTTTTTGACTTATATTTTATATAACCTCCACGTTACTAACATTTAAGAGTATTTAATTATTATATGTACTACCTTACATTGTTGATACTTCCATATATTATAGAGACAATGATAAAGTCGACGAATACGTATAGCTGATGTGAATGTAATTAAAACTGTATGCAAATACATAGGTTCAGACAATTCGGTGGAAATGCCCTTAATTTAGCACACTCAAATGCAATTAAGGCTTTTGACAATATACATATACAAACAGTATACATTTTAATACTGACAATTTAGGGAAGAAGCGCCATCTGCATACATAGTGAAACAACCAAAGCAACAGGCGTACTGTAGACGCTTATGGAAACACACAAATTAATACCGTTTAGTGCTCGATAGATGGCTCTACCATAACCAAAAATAGAGTTCTGTATTTGTAAAACTAGACTCGCTTTTTAAATATTGCGTTTGCAATACACCGACCACGTTTTCTATCTATTAACATAATTATCATGCATAAATTATTAGAAAATTACAAAAACACATTTTTGTTTGTATGTCGTGTAGAGATCGGTAAATTTTTAAACTTTAGAGAGTTTAACAAAAATTTACATTATATACATATGCATATATATTTCATTTTTATTAGACAAAAGAGTAAAACGTTAAAGCCTTTTTAGGTGATATCAGTAAATGAAATTGTAGTTATTGTAGTAAATATATTAACCTTGAAATTATCGCGTTGATGTCTTTTATATGAAAAATATTATTCTGAACAGAGAAGCTACGATGCTAGCTATAATCACGGAAGTATATACAATTTCATTAACATATATATTAGATGAATTCATCACTTTTTTGTGTACACATCGAGTCTCTACAAAATACAGAGTGCGTTAATGATATCTTCATACAATGAATTAAAAACATTTTCAGCATTCCTCGACTCTACACCAACTAGAATTAGCAAAGTGCTTTATTTATACACATAGCACTTTATTTATAGTGATACACGTTCAATGTCACGGTAAAAGACCGGTTCGAGCAGAAGACACGCGAATTCAAAGATTTAACGCATAACGATTTACGGAATCGATTTTACTCGCAAGCGGAATGGCGAGCGAAGAGCGAGTGACGCACGCAATAGATGAGATGATTGCATAGTAATTTGTTAGAGACGATAATGGTTGTTTAACATCGGAGAAAAGTATAGAGTACTGGATTTTGCCCGCGACTTCGTCCTGCTCGTATATTATTGTACAAATGTTATTATACATATAAACCTCCCTCCTCAATCACTCTATCTATTTAAAAAACTGCCTCAAAATCCGTTGCGTAGTTTTAAAGATCTAAGCATACATAACGACATTGGGACAGCGGAAAGCGACTTTGTTTTATACTATGTAGTGATCAGTGTAGTTATATACAAAGGTATAAGCTATATAGTTATATAGCTTTGACTTCATTCTTCACTACGGAATTAGTTATTAAGTGTGCTATTGAATTTGGAGGTGTTATAGATGTGTAATTTATTCTCAGAATTATTTTGTTAAATCATAACTTTTATAAATTGTTTATCTTTTATAACCATCGTTATTTTGTTAATATTATATTTAATATCATACTTAGCTGCAATCTTTTTTTATGTCACGAAACTTGCCTCGAGACTCCGAAGGCACCACGCTGTTCCAATGCAGATTGGCGGAGATACGGGTCAGTGGCCAACCCAGTGGTCAGTTGTTTTATAACCGCCTTTAAGATCTCCGACGAAGTTTAAAATTATTACCTATTAATGATAACCGGCGCAAATCGCTGAACATACCGGCCCAAAATTTGAAGGTTTCCCATCCAAATATTGTACGTTGTAGTACGATAATATATTTTTTTTTAAATTACGACAATAAATTTGCAAGGTATAGAATGTAGGTAAAATATTACTAACACAATCTTAAAAACAAAATCAACTAACAGTTATCACAAGTTACAATATTTCTTTTTGCTTTAAGTAAAGACGTATTTAAACAGTAGAAGTTATTTCTGGAGCCGACGCATCCTGCACCGCTTGTCTCATTGGTCCTTCTGAAGCACTTTACCACAAAAGGATTTTATCGACAGCGCGTTGATACAAATTCTGACCGTATGCTTTGAGCAGAGAGACTATATTTCCTTGAAATCGACTGGTTATTGTAACAATTTGAACTTGGTAGCGGCAAAACTTGATTTACTGAAAGCGAAACAGAAAAAAAGCAAATTTGCATTGCAAAAAAGTCGCCAACGCGTATTTGTGGCTATTACCACGATGGCGTCGTTTAAGCTGTATTGAAGTTGTGGTCGAAACGAGTTTCGCGAAGGCTGTATTCGTAATAAATTCGACTGTATATGGGTGTAAAGAAAATATATTCTTCGAAATATCGCTATGCAATTTTGTTCTATGTCCTTTATTGGTAACATATTATGTTGTACATTACAAACTAAGCCGCGGATAGGTTCGTTGGTAATACTAAATTTTGTTTTTTTTTCTTCTGCTATTTAAAAGCTCGTAATAATCAAAAGATTGAGAAGCGACTCTCCAATGACAGTAATTAGGGTCAAGCTTCTTAGCGCTTAATAATAGTCACTTATCAATTAAGAACGAAAAGGAATCGATAGCTCGCAGAGATGATAATGTGAACCTTATAATAAGGCTGTTAAGGTTCACATTTGATTTAAAATTCCGTTACAACGTGCAACATTAGCGAGTAGCAAGCGGATTAAATATGACTTAAGTATTCACAGTTGGGAGGCTTTGACATAACTCAAACGATATGATGGAATCAATCGCGTTGGTACCTTCACGTAATATTTCCTTTGAGCGCGGGAAGTAGACTCCGGACAGCCGCGCAATGATGAATGTAAGAGGAAGACCAGCTCAAAAGGATGTTATCTTTGTAGATAGTAGAGACGAAAGTTTGCAAGTCTGTAGCCTGTGCCAATACTCAATCTCTACCAACCCCTATGGGAAACAGGCGAGTCTGTACAAATATATGATAAAGCAAGAGATCCGTTCGGTATTAAGCCTTGTTGGAATCGAGCAGAGTATAAGCCACGTAAGACGGGTGCACGCCAGGATTTGAACCCGGGCCCCAGGCGTGAGACAGTGAAAGCCACACCACTAGACTATCACTGCTTGATTTAAGTATGGAATGTGATAAGTTATGGAAAACATTCCTATTTTAGACATTTATAAAGTGATCACAATGAGATACTTATCGTTGGAACGAATTGCGCGAACAGGATAGCAATCTTGGATCTTTTTGGGCAATCTCAAGGATCTTATAGGAAAAATTAACTTGCAAATTAGAATGTTCGGATTGCACAAGAAACGATCACGGCAACAATTGATACAAACTCCATATTCGAGAGCACAACTTCTTATAACGCATAAAATATTCCCGTTATGGTCCAACGAGTTTTAAATATCCTTTTCTGACATCATCTCGTGTCGATAAGGTTCAATATGCGGCCGAAATCGATACGACCTTTCGGTCCGAGCCATCCGTGCGCTCGCGCAACCAGTCTGTCAGTATTCCGTAAGGGAAACGAACGCGCGGTCGCAATGCGAGGTAAAACGATATTTTTCAACGAAAACGAACCACATCTAAACCGAAATTAACCTCGAGACGCCATATTCGAAATTTGAAATCGACACCTAAAACGACCGGGGAGCGCGCGAATTTTTCTTGTTAAAGAAACAGCGTTCGAAGTTCAAAAGCATATGGCCAGTCCAAGGATGTGATCTTTTTTTGATTTTTTTTTACTCGT
Source organism: Agara michaeli (assembly GCA_018245675.1). Lineage (NCBI taxonomy): Eukaryota > Metazoa > Arthropoda > Insecta > Lepidoptera > Hesperiidae > Agara > Agara michaeli. Next base: position 2,280 of record DWDX01005847.1, on the reverse strand, counting down.
GTGGTTCTAAAGGAATGTGGTTTTAGTGTGCACGCGCAAAAAGACTAGTGTCGTGTGTGCTTTTTTAGTTTAATGTGCCCTTACGGAGGTTTGCCTTCGCGAAGTTTAAGTCGCTGTGATTAAAATAAGTTGTTACAAAAGGTGAGCCATTGCCGTATTTTCCCTTTTCCTTCCAGCGAGTGCTTTTATTTATATCAACGAATATGACAATTGTATAACGTAACTAATTTAAAAACGTTCATCGTTTCAATGCAGATGACGAATATTTGAACAAAAAGCTTGTAATATAATCAGCTTTAATGTACACCCACACAAGGACATTTTAATTACGATTCACAATAATATCTATGTAATAAATCTTCTAGATTTGCTTGCATTTCTTACGTATTATATATACACATGTTAATTTACTTCCGAGTATTTATGAATATTTATGTCTAAATTCTCGAACCCCATAGCCGTCATAATATTACGTGAACGTTCATCAATGTAAATTAATTAGCAATTCGAATACAAAATTATACCAATCCGCAGATTCGTAATTATACAAGCGAATTAGAATTCAGAAGCTGCGCGTGTAAAGACTAACGCACACTGGATTCATGTATAACTGCTGAATTCAATTGAAAATGTTATTTCTTGTATAAGATTTTGAAGGACGTTATACCAATTTGTATAATTGGATGCATCATTAAAATCTTCCATTAGCTTACGAAAAAAACTGGAAAAACTACTAATAAAACGTAGGCAAAAAAGTATAGGTAGCAGAATATAACTAACAACGCGATACACTAATGTTTTTACACACATGTATGAAAATATACGGGTATTTTACTTGTGCGTGTGTGTATGTATATACCAGTATATAACTACTAGGATTCCTTGTTTGTTGGCATCAACACGTTGGAATACCGCGGTATGTGGTACCGTACATTCCAAGACAAACCAACACACATCCACACTATGGAGATACAAATAAAATCAGTATTCAGAATCTGTCCAACCGGGATTCAAACCTGGAACCCTTCTTGGCAACTTTTCTCAACTTGATATAGATGATAATAATAATTTATTTAAACGTGGTATAATGTCCTTAAATTAGAATTAGGTACGTACATATTTAGCTGATATCGGTTTATTATAAACTAGCTTTTGCCTGCGACTTCGTCCGCGTGGAATAGTGATTTTGGGCAGCATTTTAATTCCCTAGGATAGGTTTTATTTTTTTAAAATTACTTTGAATACTTAGGATAGTTTTATTGCAAAATTCCATGCGGACGAAATCGCGGGCTAAAGCTAGTATAGCCTATATTGATCAGTGATAATGTAGCATTCAACTGGTGAAAGAATTTTTGAAATCGGTCCATTAGTTTTTGATCCTACTCGTTTCATACACACACACACACACACACACACACAAATCTTTCCTCTTTATAATATTAAGTATAGAAATAAGACAATTTTAAAAGTAAAATTAAATTAATCATAAATAGTCTTGTAGATACTTTTCACTAAATACTTAAATTAATTAAAACATAAACACATATGATAATAAAGTGTAACAAATGATTTAATAACTCAAACAAAGGCTTGACAATAAAGAGTTTTTATTCACTAACCCGTAATACTTCATTGATTGAGTCTATCAACACAAAAACTGTCTCTACTGAATCAGAAAGGTCACGTTGATTCAACCGTAATTGACAGATGCCGATTGATTCATTTGTAGATTGAAATGTTTTCAAAAGAGGAACGTGTTCTTTTTTCAAATAGTTTCGAATTTTTAAATAGTTCTTTTTTTAAATAGGGCCGTTAATAGGCAAATTAAGAATTTGGGAGGATTTTAAATTTAGAAATAAAAGTTACGGTTTTAAATTCGTGGTAGACTATTACCTAAATCCCTCTCACCACGAGAGGATATCCGGTCCAGCAGTGGACCAACAGAAGGGTCGAAAAAAAATTATAAAACCATTAATTGTTATATGTATATATCGATAATTAATCGGCTTTAAACGCCACTCAAGCAATGGTTTTTTATTTATTATAGGCCAGCATTAATTTATGATCAAACTGATTTGGCTTATGAAGAACCATGCTTTACCACGCGTTAGATACGAGCTATTTTAGCGCATTGATCGAAGTTCATTCCGCATTTTAAGCCATTGTGGCAAGAGATCTATGCACAACTGCGGAGCAATAAAAGAATACGTAACATCACGCCTGTAATCCCCTAAGGTGTAGGCAGAGGAGTGTAGTACACCCCCACATTTCACCAGTTAC
>DWDX01005846.1:0-10151 GCA_018245675.1 Agara michaeli | reverse complement strand
GTTAGTATCTTCCCTATCAGAGGTCGGTCACAGATGCGTCACTACTCTTGAGGACTGAGATGGTCGCCTCTGGTATATGCGTGGACCGGCATCCACACCCTTCAAACCGAAACACAAATAGTAATAACAATTGCTTCACGGCAGAAATAGGTGTGGCGGTTGTACTTTTCCGGGCGAACCGTACACAGGTCCTACCACCAAAACCAAACCAAACCAAATGTCCCATAATTTTGAAGATAATTATCACTTCAACACAAAAACATTTTTGTCATTATTGATTTATTGTTATACCTATGACAGAATTGATGTGGACCAGTGGTTTCTACTTACGTGTAATGTTCATTGGCCCTAAGTAGTTTTGTATCCATATGTTATAACACTATTCTTACTTGCCGCATTTTTATTTGTTTTGACTACAAGTCACTCCAGTCTCAGCTATTAAGACTGACCAGAATGTTTGCATTTCTGAACTGAAATGGTTAATCTTAAGCTTTCCAAGGTATTGGGTAATCTTGTAAATGCCTCATTTGATACATTAAATGTATATTTTGAATAAAGTAACTTGTTTTATTTGAAGTTTAATATGAACAGTGAGAGTAAATAAAGTTCAATCAAGTGTAAGGCTACATTTCAGGTAAAACACAATCTGTCCAAAAAAACGCTTGTGTAGGAACGGTAAGTTGAAAATATAAATTTAAATAAAATACAAAAATAATTGATTAATTATTTTTAGTCAAATTACTTTTAATTAGGTATCATTAAATTGTTTATTGTAAAGTATTTTTTTTATATTACCATTAAAAACAGGATATTTTATCAACTCGAATAGCCGAATATGAAATATAGCTACCTACTTATACATAGTAAATACCTTCTCAAGTTCCATGAAAACGATGATAGTAAGTAGGTTGGTACTTTGAGCTTAGCCCGCACATCAATGGACTAAATGATAAAAACATCTTAATCAGGAATGATAAAATTATTTTAATAGGTAGGCAAATATTTAAAACCAGGCACTACTTGTTTTTTAAACTCCAAATGTTCACATTTTACAATACCCAGGCACCTACCTACTTGAAAACAATAATAACCCAAGTAACGAATAATAATGCGCGTTAGGTTACCATAATGAATAAAACACGAATTTACCGTCCTGGACAAATATTTGTTTATACTTGCTAAACGTAAATCATTAATACTCTATTCCGTTCACTAACCTTTTTAGTAATGCGTAATGCGTATACTATGAAGAACAACGCACTTAAATAAGAAAAAACCTTTTAAATTTCGATACAAAAAATTCTTCGAAATGTCATCGAAATTGAACGTCAAAAAATTGCCGCTGGACCAATAAATTCTACACTATGTATTTTACGCTGGCCTCGTTGCCTCTTGTTATAAACCTTTTTTCATACAAGTTATCTACATGATTTAGGTTACCGTTTTTTTTTTGTGTATCAGACAATCCGTTAGGGTTAGGGTATCAGCTGTTCGCGCATGTGCATGTGCCGGGAGCCGCCGCTACTGACGCCACTCCGCCGTTCCACGCACGTCCTTCGCGCATTTATAGAAAATCGTGCGAAGTCGTCGGTCGCGTCACACACGCGCTGGTCCGTGCGGCGTTCGCGTATTTTTTCAACTTGTCATTTTGCGACCGATTGATAGCTAGTTCGAGGTGCGCTCCACTGGGCTGGTCGCCAACATGGACGCGATCCTGGCAGCGCTTGTGGCTCTAATGGCATTAGCCGCCGCGATGGCCGCCGTGCTGAGCACGCTTTCTAAAGCGGCGATTTTCGCCCTTCTCGCGATTGCGCCCTGCGTCTACCGCTACAGGAAGTGTATTTATGTGATCGTCAAAACATTGCCCAGAGATACTAAGTGAGTACCTACCTTTATCAAAAATATTTACAGTTAAAGATATATAATACGGTCGCACATAATGTTTTAATCATATTAAAAAATATATTTGATATGAAAACAGAATCACCTGTCTAATAATCGTAGGCACTTGGGCACTATAATTGTACGTATGTGCACATAGGACTTCCCGGCCACCACTCAATAAAATTAAAATCAATAATACGATTTTAGTCAAAAAAATATTCAAGTCAACTAACCTTACTGAAGCCTACAATTACAAATTGTCAGCAACAACACCGAAGTGGTTGCTAGTTATGTTGACGTCCTGTCAAAGTACTGGCTATTCTGCGTCTCTCTAACAATAGATACAATTAATATCAATCGGCATTTCCTCTGTTCTACCAGGAACACTTCCTGCACAATAATATAATATGTATTATGAAATGCACGTAATGTTACCTGCGAACGATGAATTGAGGCCTTTGTTCGTGCGTATAATTTTATAATTCAAATGTCTCTCGCATATTAAATATCAGCCTCTAGAGGCGTCCGTTATTAAATGTTTTAGTATTGTAGAGTAATTTTATACACGAAATATAAATGAGATTACTAAAGCCGACCGATTTATCTAGGTAAGATTTAAAAGGATACTTGTGGATGTCAAGGTGGTGCAAATAGCTTTTTATTAAAACCAAACTTATCTATCATTTTTTTGCCGCCTTGAATGAGTGACAACAATTGTTACCCAATAACTATCTCACTTGCGCAGTCTCCCAAATGTATAAGTCTATCTCTTTTCCAAAGTGAAGTTTAAAACAGGCAGTTGGGCCTACTACATATTTACACGCGGGTTCAATGATTCCAGTTCAAACAATTCGGAAGGCTAGTACAAACAGTGTACTAAATACCTTGAATATTATAGATTTTATTTTTATTACGCGCTTATTGTCGCTTTGTTTTGATATTACACAAATTATAGCGTTTATTGGATATATTTAAAAACTATACGTCAGTATAAATTTGATGCCCGGTGTCTTGTAATCAGCAATTTCGTAATAATATCATTAATTACTTACACTTAAGATTTCCCTCGTGAAACGTAAATTAATTAAATAACAACTTTTTGTCTATTTGTTTATTTCTTAAATTATCTACCTAGTAATTATGGGTTACATAGGACAAACCTAATGCCCTAGCGGCATTGTCTTCCAGTCGACCGTAGGTAAGAGTGATACTTTGCGGTAGGCTATATAATAAGAGGAGAATATACTTAAACGTACATACCATACATACATATTATATTTAAACATCAAGGGACGAGATGAATAATAGCACGGTTTAATCGCTAAAATTGTTTATTACGATATTAGAATTATTTAATTTAAGCCGAGCCAAATGCATATCAACGAAACAAACAGGCCACTTGCTTGGGCCAGCACTGCGTCACAGCAGGGGATCACGTGTATCTATATGGGATAATATATTGAGCCCTCTACTGATTTCAACTACAAATAATGAATAAATCGCACCCGGCGAGCAGCAACCAATAATAATGCTCAAAAATTAACTGTGTTGAAACAATGATAAAGATCCAAAGAAAGTAAATAATTAATATTATCTACTTTCTTTATTTGTACACTCAGTACTAATTATAGACTGCGCCGCGACTTAAATTATAGACAGGGACTGCGCCGAGAAACAAATGGAAAATTTAAAATAGTTAAATATTTGAATGCGTACAGTGGTCGTAACCACAAGGATCACATGCTGTGTTAAATAAAATATTGTCATATAAGTGTATTTTTTGAATATATTGAGCTAATTTAAATTATGCGGGCAGTTGTTACTTGTTATGTAAGGAGTTACACCATAGGCAACCGAGTGTCGTACTCGTTATAAAATTAACACAGTGATAATTGATACGATAATTTTTTGACTTTCATTCAATTTGACATGCTGCCCATTTGACTTTTGAGAGGGACTATTATTGTGTTTCACCTTCTTACAGTTCTCACATACTGTATGTACCTCTAGTTACGATGACACTCACTTCTGTTTCTCTCACACTCATTTCTGTTACGCATTCGCAACCCTACTCGTTCCGACTTATAAGCAATGTTGGTAACTTAATAGACGAATTATCTTTTGTTTCCTAACGATGATCTGCAGAGTTACCTGCTTGTTCCTCGTTTATATCTGTCTCATGCGATTCAAATCATGATATTCCAATTATTTGATACACATGGAATGTAACAGAAACGCGACGGCTGCATGAATGTAAAACATGTTTATCTAATAACATGTAGGTTAGATCTGTCTCGTTTGACGTTCGAGGGGACCGAAAATTTTGTTATCATTTTATCTTCACAGGTATTATATTTAAGAAATACTGTTATCATAGTTTAAACGAAGGCACAAAGTAACTTTACAAACGATCATTTGATATCAAATTAGGCAGTCGGTGTTATGGTGACACGAAAACTGATAAACGTACATATAAGAAAATTTCAAATTCTCGAGCCAGCGAATATACTGCCATGTCTATATTAATATACTACCGTGACTTTACTAATATAATACAATTGAAATCATTGTCTGTTTTTCTGTTGTTCCGGCTAATCTCCGAAACGGTTGGACAGATTTTAACGGGACTTTTATCGGAAGATAACTCATGTTATAGGAAGTACCTAACTTGGGATACTTTGAGAGTCGACTTTTTAAAACAAAGTACTAAAACAGTATTTTACGCGTTTAAGAGTTGGAGGTTGAATTAAATATTATAACGTTTTGTTTAAATTGGTAGAGATTGGTATAAAATAACAAGGAAAATATACGTCTCAAGGTTTATTTGGTTTTTGTTGTGATACAGTGTTAATTCAGGTTATTTTATAAATTACATACGGATGGCTAAATCGTACTTAGCTAATGATTTTTTAAGGATTTGGGTAAGTATGTAAAAACGCAACAACACGGCACACAGTATAACCTATAAACATTTTGTAAGAAGTGTTTTGTTGGTTTTGAATATTTACTGCCACGATAGAACTTATTATTTTTTACATTCAATGCACGCTATAATCTAAGACTACGTGTATTCGTGAAATGGTAAAAAGAACATGGAAATTCAACCATTAGCCCCAGCACTAACGGTATTGTCATTGCCACGTGACATTATTACGAAACGGGAACGTTTCGTGTACAACTTCAGGGGTAACCGCGGTTTTTTGTCGTCGACAGCTATTGGGGGAATATTATGACATTAATAATAATAATCTCACCAAAACCGTTGACAAGACAATCAAACGGCGACAGAATGACAAAAAGTGTGTTAGAATTCCTAACAGCGTTTAAAGACGTCTAAAATTCTGTTGTTATTCTTAAAATAAAGAAATTTGACACGTGTTATTGAGTAGGTCACAAAATTTAAAATGTTAGCATGCTCTACATTTCAATTTATCGATGAATCGAAAAGGATGGTGGGTATCAGAGCAAAAGTTTATGTGTACGAAAGTTGCCGGAAATAATCCAATATTATAATCTGAAGCTTCGACCGTATGTAAACCATCATGACTCTCTGTTATCGAGGTCAAATAATGAAGTTTTGAAACTCTTGATAACTCTTTTACAGCGACAACTCGCAATTTGATGCTTCTCTTCAGCAGGAAACAAAACTGCTTATACTTCAGCATTACACGAATGTTGGTTATGGTAATAAATGGAAGTAGTCAAATTAAAATCTGATGTTTATTATTTTGTGATATGGTATTGTTTAATGGCGTGTGCCCGATTAGCCCTTCCGAGGCGCGGAGCCGCGCGCCGCGCTGACTGGTGCCGACCTAGACCCACTGTCATAACTTGGCGCCGTGTCTACGTACCCCTGATCAATACTTTTAATTACAATTTGTTAAGTAGTGTATACCCATATTTCAACGCTTTGTTTATTCATTGCCTCCAAATTCGACGTCCAGAAAACGGATGGGTCCTTTATAGGAGGTAGACTTGAAAGTAATGAAATCATTGATTTAATATGTAATTTAATTTAGATTTTTTATTGTAAAAATCAAGTTATTTTTTTGTTGTTTGTGGTAGTCTAGGGTTAGGTCGCAATCCTGTCTTATCGGAATCATAAATGTGCCCTGTAATACGCCCTGTAACCACGGTCGACTATACAAGGGTATTACAGGGTCGTCTTAAAATTAATTGACCTTATAGGCTTATATCTTGTTAATTTATTGGTTAAATGAATAAAACAAACATCATTACAATTGTTATCAGCAGTTAGCTCGAAGCACGTCATGGGCATCTGAGACCTTGCGCCACAAACTATTTATAACCATTCTGGTTTCGAACCCGAAAATCGCCTAATGAGAGAGATTGACGACTGTACAGTATGATTCACTCCGTTCCCGCTGTTACGTGTGGGATATATGATCTTTTAAAAGCACGTGGCGTTTGAGGCCCTCCTTTGTATTACTTAAATTATTTACAAACACACCGTTATTGTATACTATATTCGATTCTCCAGTAACGTTAAATATGTTGTACGTTCAACATACGTATCCATTTCTTAGACAAGCATGGCTGCAATTCTTCAATCTGACGAGTATTGACGATCGTGTTTATCTTTTTTAACAATGTATTAGACGCCTGTGCAGATGTCGGGAGTTATTTTTGACTGAACTTTACCCGGTCGGTAAACGTTCGAACTCCACGCTAGCGTGCCGCGTGTGGTGTGGCGGCACGACACGAGTAAACAAATAAAATCAATACAGATTAGATAAATCAGTAGATAGTTCAAAATGGTGACAGCCTGCGCCTGTAGGCCCAATATCGAGTAGAACATTATCTCTTTAGAAGTTATAGACAAGGTTACTAGACTAAGATACTGACAAAGTAGTAAAAGTGGGGATGGGATAGAATGCGAGATGTTTATTACGTAACATCCTGTTAATTTGAACTATTTATTTTTGATGACTACGTTAATCTGTATTTCCTAGATAATTTCTTATTATACTGCTTGTAAATCATTAAATGTATGTACTCGTTGGTTGTATCTGTAGATAGAATATACTGAAGAATATTGGCTCTTTATAGCCTTATTGATTGATGCTGTTGCGTAGTCTAGACTGAGTAGCTCGAGGGGGGTATAGCGCTGCGTGCCAGCGTTATTAAATTATAGAATTACTTGCGTCATAACTTACAGCCTACGCGTGATTCTCACACCACTTTCAACCCCCACGTAGCCTATTATGCTAATTTATTCTGAATCTTATGTTGACTTTATAAATAAACCAAGCAAATTCTACCGCGCGTCCCTCACATCGTTTAAAAATTTTCACATCGTTACATTAAGTATGTAATAAGTTCGAATGTTGATAAGACTAAAATTGTCTTGGAACGCAGAGTCGTAGACAGGATGATGTCCTTACAAATCTCTGCAAATTTATACTTTAACAGTGGGGGTACCCAAATAATCGTTTTATGTTTGTATCCCGTTAGTTTCTTCGGGGTAATTTTCGAAACGACTAAACCGCTTTTGATTGTATTTTCAGTGAAAGGATATAGGATTTTGTAGCGCTACGGATAGGACACTTTATATCTGGGAAACGGCAATACTTAGGGTTCCTCCGTATTATGGAAAACCCTTAAGTACATATTTGACAAAATTAGTTCCTTAGGGTTAGACTCAGGGTTCCTCCGTATTATGGAAAACCCTTAAGTACATATTTGACAAAATTAGTTAGTTATGTTTTTTTTTGCCAATCTAATCAATCAACATTATCTTTTGTCTTAAGTCCACACGGGCGAAGTTATGGGCATTGATCATTTGATAAATCCGTCCACAAAGGCCTCATCCTTCTGCCTCCATCCGTAGCCTCCATAGCCACTATCGCTTATCGTTTTAAGGTTATCAAACAGGCTGCAATTTGTTCCATAGTACCTTTGCGGAGTCGCCTTCTTCAAAAGAGAACTCTTTTCCTCTAATGGCCATCACTTTTACGACGTATGTGATTAGCCCCCTGCTTCTTCGCTGTGTTATTTCTTTGAGCTATGTCGGTTAACGTGGCTCTCTACACTATCTCTACGCGAATAATCACGCCAACTATACCCAAAAATAAAATTAAAATAACTTTTTTCATTACAAATCACCTCGTTTCCTAGCGAGCGCTCATTGCTCATTGTTTTGTCAGCAAGTTGTTGTTCTTTGACCTGACTTTGTCGCAATCGCCATTTACTTATGTTACTGCGATTTTTCAAGCGAAGCCCATTACAAGGTTGCATTGTAAGAGTAAAATGAAGTAAAAAAAAACACATGTAAAGTTGTGATAAATAATTGCACTGCAAAAATACTTTATATTGCAAGATAGGTCGCGGCGTGCCGCAATGCTGCAGCGTACTTACAGCATAATAAAAAATCGATAAAAAAATATACGATTTCAATGTTAACCGACATATGGTATTTTTCGCTTATGAATATTTTATATGCGAAGCGCTGATCGGCCTATATTTGCTTGCTCGGCCTATAATGTAACGATACCAGTTTTAAAACTCACACAATACAATATTAACAGTATATTACTTCAATGTTTTGTAAAATAACTACTTATTAGCGGCTGCGACATCGCTCACGTTGAAAGCATTGAAAACTTGAGATTAGGTACATATTTTTTTGTAAGGGAGGAATGCAAAAAAAATAAAAAATCCTTAAGATAACAAAAATAAATCTGGTTTTCGAAAACAGTGCCATCTATGGTGTTCCAATTGTAGCTAACAGCTATCCAGGTGAAAATAAGAATACAAGATTTCATCAAAATCACTGAAGCTTCTTATTGGGCCAAGGATTATTATTATGAACACACGTATACTTGAATTTTATATATAAATATATAGTATAATTATTAGTATGTACTCGAACAAAATACTTATCAGTCTCAATATCTATACAATTTTAACAAAAAAACGACTTCGAGGAAATTAATTAGGAAATTAACTCATTTCAAACGTTAACTCATTTCAAATATTTAGGACCCCATACAACATTGCTTCGAATTTAGACGGGATCAAACGGAACGTAAACCCTCCCAAACATAAGGGAGTTTTGAGGTAACAATAAATAAAAAAATACAATCCAATTGAGAAACTCCTTTTTTGATGTCTAATAAAAATGCAAAAAGCATTATATTTTTTTTAGTATTCATTACTCGTACTTCTTATTGATAAGTTGTGGATGGATTTTTTATTATAGGACTTTGTCGGGTCAACTGTTTAGGCACAGCTAATGAGTAAGTAAGTTCATACCAAAATGTAATTAACTCAGGTTCCTATGGCGTTACGCGTGCGCAATGATCCGCTCGAAGCGCTGGGGCCGGCAGAACGCGACCGTCGCGCAGCTGTTCACTCAGCGCGCCCAGAGGAACCCCGATGCGCCGTGTTTCATTGTTGTCGGAGATCGAACGTGGACCTTCAGGGAGGTATGTCGTGTACAAAACATTACTCTCACTTGTCTGAATATTTCCTCAATTTGACGAATCTTGTGTAACAGCTTTACAATTACTTACTTTTAATTGACAGATAAGGGTCAGATAACTTTGTAGATACTCCACCGCATTTTAGTGTATTAAAAAAATGTGTATCACACATTTTGCGGATACCATTAAACATATAAATAGTTTACTTGGCGATGGTTATTGTTATCTGAAATATCTTTCTTCGCGAGTGGCCACTAATTGTCAGTACATTTTTTGAACGCAGATGGCGGAGAGGTCGAACCAGGTGGCTAGAGTCATGCAGGAGCACGTGGATCTAAAGCGAGGCGATGTTGTGTGCGTGTTCATGCCGAACTGCGCGGAGTACGTGTGGACGTGGCTGGGCATGGCCAAGGTCGGCGCCGTCTCTGCGCTGATCAACAGCAACCTTCGCCACAAACCGTTGCTCCATTGCATCCAGGCCGCGAAGGCTAAAGCTATTGTCTTCTCGGAATTATTGGCAGGTGGTAAGTATTGTCATACAGATACAATTAAGCAAAGAATGCAGATCAACGAATCAATTTAATTTAAAACCCAGCGCGCACTTGCATGCAGAAAGAGCGCAACTCAATGTAGACTCAGCGCTACTACAAATGCGTGATAATATATTTTTCTGTTTTGACTTTTGTTATGCACGTAGTTTACAGAATTGAATTCTGTGTGGAAGACGTTGAATGTTATAATTTTTTTGTCACACCGCTTTATTGCCACGTGTCTATTTGTACAGCAATCGCGGACATTAACGACCAGCTGCCGCCGGACATG
>DWDX01005845.1:0-10152 GCA_018245675.1 Agara michaeli | reverse complement strand
TGTGGGACTTAAACGTAACTGGTGAAATGTGGGGGTGTACTACACTCCTCTGCGTACCCCTTAGGGGATTACAGGCGTGATGTTACGTATAATGAATTAATAGTTATTACACAAACTATGTTGACATCGGACAAAAAATGTATGTTTTGATGTATAAATATTTGCATTGGGTCAAAATTCCCCGCTACTAGTGAGAATAGTTCTTTGGAAATTTAAATGCACTTAAAAAGGATGTATGATAAAAGAATGCGTTACAGTCATTTGAATACAATACATGTATTGGTGTAGGACCTTATGTAACTGCAGGGCCTCGTGATTTGGATACACATGGCATTATTTTAACAATAGCGTCAAAATAGTAGAATAGATTAGTATTATTTATGAATAATTCATTAGGAATATCAAATTTATTTCTACAAATTTTTTTATAGCCTACGACTCTTAAAAAACCGGTCGTGTTGGTCTATTGATATCGCAAGGAATTTTTGTATATATATTTTTTGTTATCTCTCATTTTATAAATCAAGTTTAAATACCAAATACTGATTTATCATTATCAAAATGTAATATACACATTGCGACATTTTAAATTAAAATTTTAGTTATTTTAATTTAATATCCTTGAAGAATTGTGACGCTCATATTGAAATTCTACTCTTCTGACATTGGGTTATTTTTACAGGAGTCATGGTGTCGTCGGTGGCGACCCACACGCCGTTCATTCTTCACAAGCGTATGCGCTCATGGCTCAAAGGCGACGCCTACGAAAATCGAACAAGACAAATCTGACGGTAAGGACACACGGAGCAAGAAACAACACTAATCTTTCACGTATTGTTTAATATAAAGTTAAGATACCATCACCAGGACTACAGTACAGTACATTTGAATCGAAAGTTATTCGCTAACAGTAATGTATCGTATACTTAGATTCTAAATAACATACATTATTAAGCTAAATATTTATATGATTCTACATTTACAAGCAATAATTTAATAGCGTTTTCGAATACAGATCACATTTTATATAAGCAAAAGCTTATTAGTTAACTAAATGATTTATTTAGACTTATTGCTATTTAGACTGTCGTAACATGACTCCAAAACTTCGAATTCTTCAAACACCATTTCTCCAAATTTACCAGCAGTAACTTTTCCTTGATCCAAATTGTCGTTTACGTAGTAATATTTTTTTTCGAACGTATGTGCGTCATTTATTTGTTTATCAACCGAAGTGGAGTTTCTACGACTTTCAGAACGTTCTTGCATTTTGTCGTCAACGTCTTCTTTCTCTGATTTCTGTACAAGATTTTGAGCTTGTTCAATTTTTAACTTTCTGGCATTTACTATGTTTTGTTCTGGTGCAAATGATGGTACTTTTTTATCGTCATTATTTTTTATTTCAAATGGTGTTTTCGCTACTCCTTTACTGTAACTTTCTAACCTGCAAATTTTATTTTTAACTGAATTTTCTTCCTCGCTTAACAAAGGTGGATCTTCCGTCTTGGAAAACTGCTTTCGGTATTTGAGTCTGGGATTTTTATTATCATCCGTACCGGTTAGTTCTAGCCGACTACTGCAACTATTTGATTTCACTAGTTTAAATTTAAACCCCGGAAAGCTGTCACTTCTTTTGTTCGTTTCTTGGCTTTTTGCACCTACAGGTTCTGTCAAAGTAACAGTATGTTTATCTGTCGAAGTTTTCTTATGCTTGTCTGCAGACAAACAAGAGCATTTTTCACCTCTGCATTTAGTTTGACACGAATAACAATCCCTACTGCAATTTTTTTGTAAACTTTTGATTTCATCCATTATTGCCTTTGTCATTGGACTTACAGTTGACCCAGTTTTAGAGTTTAGTACTTTACCACCATAATATGTTACTGATGTCCCACATTCTCTAATTTTCTTAAGAATATCTGGACTGACGTACTGACTTTCACAACAAAAATCTTGGTTAGCCGAATCACAAAGATATTCGTCACTTGAGCTGTATACATTATCTTTTAAATTTTTATGTGAGTATGGACTTAATCCATCGGTTTCGTATTCGTTAGTAGAACTTAGATCTCCACTAGAAACACCACTTGACAGACTAGCGTTGTCCCACTTTTTGTTGCCAAAGTTAGTATCGATGGTTAGTTGTCTTATAACTTTCTTTCTTCCTCCGACTTTGTTTCCTTTTGTTTCTTCACTTAGATTTCTATATGAAGTAGCACGTCTGGTAAGACCTACATTTTCGTCTACCAGTGGAGGATCTTGAGTCATAGGGCTTTTCATTTTTAATGTGTCCTCAAATAAATTTCGAACTTTTTTTACTGTGTCTGGATTGGGCAATTCTTCTTCTATAATTTCTTTGTTTACTCGGATAGGGTGATAAAAGAAGTGCCTACGAATAGCATTTTTAGACTTATCCTGCAAATGATTGTCGTTTTTCTTTAATAACGTTGGTGGAATTTTACAGGTATCAGTGTTAATATTTTTTCTTGGTGCTGGTTCAACTTTAGTCCTGACAGGTTCAATTATAACTATATTGTTATTTACCAGCAGTTCTTGAAAGCTATAGTCTTGTAAATATTGCAATAATCCATCAAATTGGGCTTCTTTGCGATAGTTAGCTATCATACTATTTTTAAATAGTTCAGACTTCATGACTTTGTATCGAACATGATCGAATTCGTCACAACTAGTATCGTATCCTTTCGCTTTTATTAATGTTGCTTGAGTTTTTTTGTTTTGATCTTCACTGCTCAACTCTACTATTTCAATTTCAGGTGTGTCCCTGCTTAAGTCAAAATCGGTTTTTTTTGCAGGTTTTTCCGTTTTTGGCATATCATAAATTGTAGTATCAGATTCCTTGAAAATTTTTTCAACTGGTGGTTCTTCTATTTCTGAATCACTTTTTACTTTTTCTGTTTCGTCTTTCCAAAGTTGAAGTTTTGTTTGACTTAATTTTCGAATACTATCTACAATTTTAACACTTTCTAAGGATTTAATAATACTTCCTACTGAGAGCTCAGGCATGCATATATTATTTTCGGCTTCTATATTATCATTGTTTTCTTTTGAGTTTATGTTGTTATCACAACATTCATCTTGTTTTTCTTTTGTTATTAATTTATCTCTTGTTAAGTCAGGATTGTTTTGATTTTCAGGAGATTTCTCAATTAGTTTAGACCAGTAGTTTTTTACAGAGTTAATCTTTTCCTGATACTCAATGTCCGTTTTTATAGCGTTATTCAATTTATCTTTCACATTATTGTTTTCTGTTCTCATTTCTCGATTATTTTCTTCCTTATCGAGAGTTTGATCCATCTTTTGAACGTTGTTATCAGCCTTTTCGGTACCATTTTCATCTACTTTAATATTCTGTCTTTTATTTTTTGTGTCAGTAATTTGCAAAACTTGTGGTCGAGTCATAGTTTTATGTAACTTTGTGAATGTTGAATTCTGAATATCTTTGACTGATTTGTTGTCTTTAATTAATAATTTTGACGGCGGTTTATCTGATATGTGTTTTAAGTAAGTCGGTTTAGGGCAAGAATCGTTTTTCAGTTGTGGTATAGTTTTTTTTACTACTTTATTCAATTTAATAGTAATAAAAGGATCGTTTGGTGTACAATAATTTGTAAATTCAATAGATGTGTTCGGTTCTTTTACCAAATTGTTTTTTTCTGTGAGTACTTTAGTCGTACTTTGAATTGATTCTGCTGCTGGTTGTAATTTAATATTAGGTTTTTCAATTATTTTATTTTCTATGGGTTGCTTGGTAGTTACTTGGCTGGTTATCGTTGAATTTTGGGTGAGTGGTGGATTAATAACAATTGTTTGGTGACCGCTTAAAGGTACAATCGCAATATTAGAGTCAGCGTTAGTTTTAAACGACTGCACTCTGGATAAAAGAGAGTTAATTTTATTTGCTTCCTCTTTTTCTTGATGGACTGGTTTAATTAGAGGTTCGTTATATTTAATGATTTCCTTTTCTACTGAATCTGGGCTAGGAAGACGTGGAATGTCGTCATCTGCCGGGTCTCGCTGACGTAGTGAATAATGTTTCCTGATCGCAGTACGTGCCTTCTTATCTTTTATTGTTTTACAAATATTATCGTGAGAGCGAGATTTTAATATGTTTATTTCAGGTTTGTATATGGATCCGCAATTGATTTTAAAGCTTTCAGACTTTGTTATAAGTTTATTGTTTCGTATTGTTCCTTCTATTTCATTTATTTCTCGTTCGTTTTGATGAGTATCCGCAGTATAAAAGCTAATGTCCTGATCCTCGGGATTGGAACTATCAATAGTTATAATAGACTTTAAGTCGTCCTCAAGTTTTGTAAAATTTTGTATATTTTGTGGTGCTGAATATTCAACAATATTATTGTTGTCTTTAGGTTGAGTATAGTTTATTTGTATTCTATTTAATTGCCCGTAGTTTTTATTCCCTTTTCCTTTATATATATCCTTAAAATGGTTTTCAGCTACTTCGTAAGTATTTTCGCACGGTATATCATCTGGGTCTTCCTCTCTTAGTTGAGCATCAATTCTCTCAGATTTTCTCAAACACTTACTTATGTTTATATCTGGCAAGGAATAGTACTGGTTTTCAATAAAAGTTGTTACAAAAGGTTCCGTAGTTATGTTTTTAGAAGAGCTACAATTACTTATGTTGTTGTAATTTTCACATTCGATGTACGTGTTACTTACATAGGTTTCGTTGTTATGTTTTGTAGAGACTTCTTTGATAATATTATTTCTATTGCTTGACAAAGAATCTCTTCTTATATCTGCAAAGGTCTTTTTTTTCTGTACTGTCGTATAGATAGGATCAATTTCTACCGATTTCTTTTCAGATTGTATTATTTGTGGTTCGTGAGCACTGTTATTTAGCTGGGAAACACAGTATTCATCAATTTTTTCAGCTAGAGAATTAGCCAAATACTCTAATTTATGCGATTTGTCAGTAGACGAAGCTATTGAAATTGAAATATATGAAGTTATACTATCCGGAGGACTTGATATAGTACCGTCGTTCTCGGATAATACTGATTGGGTATCAGTTTCGTTTTTGATGTCTTTCGTCTTATTAGATTCTAAATTAGAATTTTTTGACTGCTCACTTTGCTTGCTTCGAATCGATACTACTTCGCAAGAATCTATTTCATTTATCAATTCTTGTGATTTAAAAATTGTGTTATTGTCAGACTTTATTAGTTTGGGACTATGATTACTTAAAGATTTTGGTGAATTATTTCGCGATCTGATTTTATCTCCTATTTCGCTTTCAGGGTCATCTGTCGTTATATACAAATCTTTACTTGGAGATACAGCAGATCTTTCAGTTTCCGGTGAACTATCTTTATAATTTTTTAAATGTGCTTCGAAATTATAGTGCTTCCTTACGTAGTTGGAATCTAAGCTGTCGATTTCACTTGGGTTACGGGAATGTCCAATGCTATCTTCAGAGAGATTTGTTGGCTTTGCTTCTTCATTTAGGTTCGGCCAACTTCCACCTATGGATCTGGACTGACGACTCTCTACTCGTGACACTGGATCTTCTTTTTCAGTTTTTATATCTGTGTTACTTATATGACTGCTTGTATCATCCCCTCTTTGGCCGTTAATATCACCAAAACACGATGCTGTACTGTCAATATAAATGCCTTCCAATACTTCTTCCTTCGTTTGGTACTTCGCACGTCCAGGCAACCTGAAATAATAAGACGAGGTTCATAAATATTATAAATCTGTGAATGACACTAAATTTTAACGAAATAAATATTTTCAATTAATGAAAAGTCAATTTATTGTATGAAACGCATGAAGAAAATTTTCGCTGCGTAATGTTCTATTTGCCCCTAATAGAATTTGAGAAACTTTTATATCAGAATTATAATTTTTATTAAAGTTAAGTTAGTATCAGTTCATTAGGCATTAATTCCAACATTTAAATGTTACTATCTGAATTCACATGAATATAAGTGTACGATAATCTGTCCTAGTCGAGGTTATTCACAGACGCGTTGCTACTTCTGAGAGTTCGGGTATAAACGTAGATCGGCCACTACACCCTATAGACTGAAATAAGTGTAACTATTGTACTCCTAAGGCAAACCTTATATATGTCTTATTGATTGATGCAAATTTACAATGACATACCTGTCTTTAAAACACGGTTTGTCAAATAAGCGGGCACGAGGAATTAATTGTGACCTTTTACTCTTAGCATGGTTTTGAATTTGAAGGTCTGTAAATGTTTCTTCTCTGATAACAGCCAAACTGCGGCTACGTCTCAAATTAGATCCTTCAAGTTCTTTATGCTTGCACAATCTGCCGTAACTCCCACTAAACTCAGTGTCGGAATTGGAAAATCTCTTTTGCAAAAGTTCTTCTGCAGCTCTCGACCGTGTTAAATGTTGATAAAATTCGTCTTGAGGTAGTTGCACGGGGAGCTTGTAATATTCGGCAAGTTTGCTTTGGTATTTTTCGTGTTTTTTGTTTTCACAAATATCTTTGTCTTTTTCTTTACTTTTAGATAATTTTCTCTTTTTAGGGCGCTCGTCTTGACTTTTCTTCGACTCTAAAGAGCTACGAGGGTTGTCAAACTCCAACGTTTCTGTGGGGTTTTCAAAATACTGTATATCAGCGACGGTGTTTGCTGCAGATTTATGTTCGTCCTGACCCGATTTCCTTTCGACAAGTTCTCGAAGGCGGCTTCTTGTGGAACTGGTGTTGGAAGTGACGCTTTCAGGGCGTTTAACGGGGTAGTCCAAGTTTGACGATGAAGAGCGTCTGAACAGGCTTGTCTTGATCGACCCAAAGTCGCCTTCGTCTTGACAAGAAGCCGCTGAGAAATTTTGAGTCCTTATACGGTCAACGTGATTCTGACTAGAATACGACGCGACCGAGTCCACCGAGTGCCTGAAAAATAAAACGCCTCAGATTAGATTAAGACGAACGCTCACGATTACAGCGAGATAGTGATGTTTGAAAAAGCTATCTTCGATGTAGGTGGAGTCGTTTTTGTACGTGGTGTCAAGTGAGTAAAATATTGACATAAGACGCGTGGGACCTATATCAATGAATAATTTAGGTAAATACGAAAATACTTTTTACAGAATTGTTAATGTTTAGGATCTGTGTCGCTTGTTATAATATATATGGTACAAGCTGATATAATAGTGGACTCCGAACTGGCAGTTGGCCAATGGCGATTAGAGACGCGCTGAAGTTGACAACAACATTACTACTTTGCATGCTACACAAGAAATATTCTAAATATAAAAATTTTACGCTTCATGCTATGAAATAAAAAGGCGTATCTTATGTGTTTTAACTACAACAAATATGTGCCGCTAGGGTATACGCTTTTTACAATTAGAATCTTACAATGAAATATTTACATTCAGCCTTTTTTAAGTAATTAAAAAGTCGTCTGTAAAATTCGTCCATGAAAAAGTTGTTTTGTTCCTCCGATGATGATAAAAAATATTCACAAAAACATTGGAACGTATTACATAGCTAACGATATAAATGCTGGCTTAGTGGCGCAGCAATTTTTCGATTTAATTCAGGCAAATGAAGTAATAATGGAAATGACCCGCTTAGAATATTATTCACCTTCCCTGTGGCAAGCTATGACCTCATAAATATTTGTGTGCTAATATGTACAAGTTACACTCGTACATAATATAACCTATGTACATATGTATAGACACTGCATTATTTGTTTAGTAAATAAATATTAGTATATAAGTGCGGGGAGGTTTTTTCGCCGGTTTTTATCTTCCAGTATATCATAGCCCGAGGGAGAAAAGCCCGATGAAGAATAATTGTAAAACTGGATGACGTTCATTTAGTACATCTCATAATGAACAGTTTGAATTTGAATACTGAATATTTACACTGACAAATACTAACTGGACTAATTTTACTAACAGTCCCATTCCTGCAGTCCTGTTACTAACGAATACACACCAGCCAACTAATTCTTATTAACACCTATTAACTGAATTCACACTAACAGTCTCATCCCTACAGCCCTATTAGAGGTCGGTTGCAGATGTCCATGGGTGGGGGCGGTCCCTCGTGACTGCTACCAGCTCTTTCGCTACTGTCATACGATAAAAAAAACAGTTGAATAATATCTTATAGTTGGATTATAAACAAGATAAATCGAGACAGCCTGACTATTGATAATTGTTCTGAGGACATCGGTACGCGGTACAAGATGTACTGCTTCCGATAGGTGATTAATAAGTGGTATGCAGACGACAACTGCAGCGATCATTTGGAATGATGCCAAAATGCCTACGCTACGGTTCACAAAGATCTGGCAATAGATTTATACATACATTTTTTACAATCGCAGATAAATAGAAGTGAGAAAGTTCTAGACCATTTACAAAATTGGCGTAATTAATTCGTAATGTACGAAGCACGCATTTAGTATATACTTATATATCTGGTCTAATCCAAACAAGAAAGGTGCTTTCGAAGAGTATATAAACTTTGGTGATGTACTTGTGAACTCGTAAGAATCTCTTTCATTAATATTCATGTATCCGGAAAGCAGAGAACGGTCGCCATTCGGAAGGGAATCTAAAAGCCTCTCGTTCGAAGGATCCTGTAATTTTCAAAAGAATTAGGCTGTGAAATATGTGGGGCACCCTTCGTCCATTTCCTTTTCGAGGTGGTGGCGTAGAAGAAAATGTGACGGGTTTGTAGGGAAATTTATTAGTAACTAAATTGCCTCTAATCATTTACATTTTATTTATTCGGTCACGTTGAGGGCCTCGTTTGTACTTATTAGCACAAAACTTCCGAAACATAATTTAATAAGTGCGTAAGTAAGTAATATAATAAGACCAATTATTATAATTGCCGATACCTAAAACAAGCTATAGCAAATTGAAATGAAATTATTCGTTTATTAGTGCTTAATAAACCTGTCATAAGAAAACCCTATGACATGGAGCTCTTCAAGAAATGCGTACAAAGAGCACTCCTCGAAAGCCGGCAGCGCATTGGCGACTCCTAGGATGTTGCAAGTGTGCATAGGCGACGGTGACCACTTACTATCAGGTGGCCCGTCTGCCTGCCGGGCTAAGCTATAAAAAAAAAACCCAAACACGGCGAGATCCCAAGTTACTCAGAGCCTGCCTTATGATGAACAGACAGTCGATTGATATACAGTATGTATGTAATATGTTCTTAAATACATACTCATATAGATAATTTTGTGCCCAGACGCAGATCAGACACACTTGCTTATTACACACATATTTATTTTAGGTGGGAATCGAACGCGCACCCGCCAGCTCAGCAGTCAGGATCATTAACCTATGGGTCAACAACCCAGTGCAAGTAATATTATACAGTTAAATATTAGTATGAATTTAAAATATCAGTTTTAAATTCTTTTCGTTTCTCATTTCCTATACGTTTCATTCATAGCAATTTATTGGCAACACAATGTTAGAATTCACTGACGTAAGGCGCACAGATAGCTGATGTTACAAATGTGTATACAACGGACTTCTCGTAATTATGCTGACAGGTTTATTTTGAGGGAACGTTGAGATTTCTAAAAATTTCAGCTTACGCGATCGAAGGGAGAGGAAATTACACTTTTTTTCTGATATTCGTGTGTGAAATATTAATGTGCACACTAAGTACTACTTATAAAAGGTAGTGATGATTATGTTCTGTTAGAAAGAACAAATTAACTCGGTCACTTCTGAGTTAACTGTTCGTGCAGTGATGACGTTAAGCGCAACAAAAAACTGGGAAGTGGCTTTTTTTAACGTCAATTGTTAATTTCGTTCGTTGAGTCGATACTCGAGCTTCAGACAAATGGCCGAACGTAACTCAGCTTATTAATGATTTTTAGAATAGAGCTGTAAAGAGAGAAGAGAGATATAAACAGGAGAAATTGTTTCTACTTTCGGATCCATGTCTATAGCTATTATGTCATTACCCTTATTTAAAAAGAATATCACTACATAGTATAAAACAAAGTCGCTATGTATGCTTAAATCTTTAAAACTACGCAACGGATTTTGATGCGGTTTGTTTAAATAGATAGAGTGATTGAAGAGGAAGGTTTATATGTATAATAACATTTGTATAATAATATATGCGCGGGACGAAGTC
>DWDX01005844.1:0-10153 GCA_018245675.1 Agara michaeli | reverse complement strand
AAATTAGAAAAATCCAACAGTACCCAACCCGGGACCTCCTGATCGGCAGTCGCGCTAGCAACCGCCCGACCAACGAGGCAGTAGGTATGTTAAAGCTTATGAACCTTTAATTCGCTTTACAACATCGACAATATATTGAAAGTAATATCACACGTTACAGAGTACCTCTCAGACGGCACGAGTAAAAGGAATTTGATTACACAGATCTAACTGAAGTGCGACCGTGGGCGTGTGAGTAGCGTTGTTATCAAGTGGGTGTCGAGTTCGACGAAAACCAATAGACAACATTTTATTATACACTTGTTGTTGCTTATCTCACCTTTTTCACACTACTGTATTACGTGTTAGTCCAGATTAGACTATAGAAAGCTTTACCGGTTTGTAGATATAGGTAGGTATGAAGAATGATAAATGTAGGAGCACATCAGACCTTTAAAGGTTTGTTTATTTGTCATTCGGTTCGTTCTGCCTACCGCGTTAGGTATTTGCCGTGATGGTATTTTATATATTGACTGAGTGGCCTCGTGGTCAAGTGGTTAGAGACCCTGACTGCAAAACCAGAGGTCGTGGGTTCGATTCCCACCCAGGACCAACATTTGTGGGATGAGTACATTTGTTTGTTCTGACTAGTTGTAATAAAAAATATCTATTTAGACATTATGTTGTATGTTTATCAGCTGCCCGGTTACCATAACATAAGCATTCAACTGCATTATTTGGAATCAGATAGCCGTGTGTGGAATTGTCCCCAGCTATTATTATTATTGTGCTATAGAAATTATATAATTTATATCGTAATTGTTTTCTCACTATTCCTTGCTGACTTCTGACGCTAAAATACCTCCAGTCGTGCAGTTGATGCACAAACATTCATGAAAACCACACAAAATATACACAAGGCACTACTTACTGTACGTATTTTGTATTTAGGGGAGTAAGTTGCTGAAACTAATATGTGTGCTTACGTCTACGGGCAAATAAAAGCTTTAATATGCTTATCAAAATATACCAGCGTGCAGTCTGGCCATTGTGTTTCGAAGCTGTTTCTTTGTGTGGTTTCCCCCCGTCGCGGTGTGTGTAAACAAACGGAACTGTAGAGTTTTCGTCTCGCTCCATGGCTCTTAGGATCCCTATTTGCGGAACGAAAAATATTCTATTGAATCCCTTTATCGTTGCTTTGAATTTGTAATGCTGCTCACAGAGACGTATAAATATTCGAGTTCGTCTTGAAACATCCAGCCAAATTAACATAATTAATGCAGTTAAGCTAGCTACTGAACCATACAATGCAAACTAAGTAAGTACTTCGAAGTAGCGTAAGTATCGAATGTTTTTTTTAAACATTGAGTAGCTTTTCTGTAAATCATTCTCTCTACATACCTATTACATGAGCTGTACAATCGTGCCCTAATATTCTGAAGGGTATATCACAGATTAAAAATATATTTGTTTCAGTAGAGGGGTTCTTGATAAAAGATATTTTTTGCTGTTTCCATTTCCTGACAGACTAAAGGTACGCAGTAATTGAATTAACATTTGTTATCGCGCAAATGCTTTGACCCCGTATATTATGATCTGCGTGGCCTAGGTTGCGTCATGGACGGATGGTAAGCATTGCGGAAGACTACGCGAAGAAAATGTGAGACTAGATGATCTAGAACTCTACACTATACACATTCGACTCTTGTTCATTTATAGCCTTTGTAATTTACTGAATGTATTTTAAAAATAGCCTAAAAAACTTCTTGCTTGTATTCCATTATATTCATTTCAATTTAAAATAAGCACATAATAAATATAACGCTGTACACGTAAGCTTACAAAAAGTACCGGCGGTTTTAACCACTAATTAAAATGTTACCAGTATCTTGTTGTCCCATTTAATTAGGTTTCTGTAATTTTGCTACAATTATCGTTACCTATTTTACTTTATATGAAACACTAACGAGTAAGTTTTAGTGGATGTTCAAATGAAGTAAACAGAATTTGGTGCCAGTAACGCCGCTTTTTTAAATTCAAAATTCGAATATTCGTCGTTTCTCTGCATGATTTATATAATAAGACTTTACCCAATGGTATTAATGTGTAAATAGATCCCATCTTATCTAGATATGAGTAGTCTGGAAGATTCTAAATTTTCTTATCGTTTGCTGTAGGATCACGCGAAAATCGTTAGTAATTTATCTGCCTGCTTCTGCATAATGCTTGTTAAACACGAAATAGCAGGATCGTACACTAACCAGCATAATTGCCGTTTAGTTAGAATAAATATACCTACTATAATGTAAGTAATGTTGGGATTGCTATAAAATTGTTTTTTAGAAATCCATTCGTTTTCATACAACGATAAATACATAGACTTGTACTCGCCAGTTCGTTGGACTTCAAAACTAATTAATGTGTCGACTCCACATTTTAGACTCTTGTACATTTTGAACTAGACGGAATACTTAAATAAGACAATGTTTAATTAATATCAACGGGCCTTACCACTAGTTAATACGCGGCAACTGAACGAATCTGTGTTGAAAGGAAAACTACTTGAATTATACACAAAAATCATCTTTACGATTGCATAGGTTTCATTGACTGTAGTAATAAATGGTGTATAGGGAAGAATTCTTTTGAAGAATTTTCAGAAGAAAATACTATATTGTGAATCTCGTTATTCCCGGCAGACACGCATGTAATAAAAAAAGCAAATGTGTTACCACAGATAACAAAGCTATAATTTTATTATATGATCTGTGGATACCATCACTTTTTTCGACTCTTATAGTATTCCACTGTTGTTATAATAATAATATCATTAACAATAATTGGAACACGCAAGTATTTGATTTTTTTTTATTATGGTATGAGAGTAGCGAAGGAGCTGACAGCAGTCACGAGTGACCGCTCCGCCCATGGACATCTGCAATCGACCTCTAATAGGGCTGTAGGGATGGGAGTGTTAGTGTGAATTCAGTTAATAGGTGTTAATAAGAATTAGTTGGTGAGTATTCGTTAGTAACAGGACTGCAGGAATGGGACTGTTAGGAAAATTAGTCCAGCTAGTATTTGTTAGTGTAAGTGCAGTTAGTATTCATTAGTATCTTCCCTAACAGAGGTCGGTCACAGATGCGTCACTACTCTTGAGGACTGAGATGCTCGCCTCTGGTATACGCGTGGACCAGCATCCACACCCTTCAAACCGGAACACAAATTGTAATAACAAATTTGTCACAAAAAGTATGTGCTCTAGTAACTGGATAGCTGTTAAACATACCTATATAATGTAAACACTTGAACTCATCATACGAATATTTTTCTTGGAGGGGTATCGAATTCACGATCTTGGGCTTACCAGTCCCGGAGGCCAGTTGTTAAGGAAGTTTAAGATCATATTCTGGCAGGAAAAGTTATGTAAACATTGCAAGACACACAGTATGTTGACCTATATACATAGATCGCTAAGCACGTTTTTCGTTATTCGTCAGCCGTTGAGCTATTCCTATGAACTGGCCGGTGTGACTCGGCGGCTACAGAGCTATGTTGGAAATATGTACGCTGACCTAGTTCCCGCCGCAAATCCGCGGTCAGCTGAGTGTCGCAAACGTATATTTTTCCGTCCAATTTTACCTTTAGCAAAAGGTTTTGTTTTTTTTAGCTTTCATTAGAGAATGTTTGCTACTTTATTGGACAATTAAACTAGACCATATTAACACTAGATTGTTAGTTACATTTTCAGTCGTGACAAATATCAAACTATTAATGTAGTAATATACTTACGTTTTTATTAGTTCAATTATTGAGTAGTAGTAGTAGCGGTGTTACCCGCGTAGATTTCAAACCCGTTTTAATATTGGGACAAAAAATATCCTATGTTCAATCCCAAGCCTCAAACCATACCCATACCAAATTTCATTACAATCAGCCAAGCTATTCGACCGTGACAACGTAAGACAGACGGACAGGCAGAGTTACTTTGCCTATTATACATATAAACCTTCCTCTCGAATCACTCTATCTATTGATGATAACCGCATTAATAGCCCGTTGGGTAGTTTGAAAGATCTAAGCGAACAGCGACGGGAAGAAAAACGCGAAATGAAAGTTACCTATGTGTAGGCAAAACACCATCTATTCCATTCTAGTAGTAAAGCTAATATATTGAATAAATCTTTGAGATTTTTTCACAGATTTATCAGTGTGTAATATTGTACTATATATTGTGTACATATATTGGTGTCCCTATTCTCGTCCGTAGCGTAATGTATTGAGGTTGTGCAAACTCATTAAATTTTAACTTCGACCCATCACGGACAAATTGCATCGGCAATCAATTTTAACAGCCGCTTTATTGATGTTTCCGAACGGCAGTTTTATACGACTTCCGTTCCTGGGATTGGTTGGTAATTTGCTTGTGTCCTATTTTGCTAGTGCCCGTGGCTATATTTTTACAATGTCCAATGCTACTTACTTGCTTGCAAAATGATAACTTAGGCCTTCATAATTTGCTGTGTGATCCTAAATTTGACAGAGTATTTGGTATGGTAACCATACAGCTTATAAATATATATAGTATAGGCATATGGAGTTACCTTTAACTGAGGGACTGACTGAGCCAGAGATTGACGCAATGCCGAAATCGTTGAACCTAGAATCGTGAAATTTTGCTGATTGGGTCTTTATATAGCGTAAGTGAGTATTAGGATTTAATATTGGAAACTCCGTCTTCAAAGGGATAAAATACGGGGTTAAGGTTCTACGAAAATTCGTCTTTTTTGGAATTGGACGCCTGACATTTTAGATTTACGCTGTTGTTTAATAAAATAAATTAATACATTTATTGGTTTTTGGAAAGTCGATTTGTGCGCGATCAAAGCCGCGGGTAAACGCTAGTGACATATAAACACCGAGGTTTGATATTGAAAGATGTTAAAGTGAACTTGAGCTGATCTTGCAAAGGTTAATGACCTAATCAATTATGATTCATTATGTTGCTTAGTGGCATCGTCATCGAGATTGGTGTGACGAGTTCCAGGTAAACGTGTTTAATCATGAATCACATTATCTGATATATCAAGAGAGTTTAAGTGAAACTAAACTAAATATTAGCTGTTCTAGTATCAAACTAAACTGCTGAGCCGTTATGTTCTTCAAGCTTTATCATTGAGCTTGCTTAGAGTTTGTCACTTTATATTGAATTTTTTCAAGCATAGTGCAGTTACGTAGCCGACGTTAGTATAGAGTTAAGACATTGAAGATAACTCACAGTCCTTTAAGGATTTCCCTGTCTCTATCCATGTAAGAAGTAATATATGTATGTACAATAATAATTTATAATATATCTTTCTTTATTCAATATTTAAATTTAAAATAACATTTTATGAAATTATTAATATGTATTTATTTACAATCGCCCCGATGGAGGTCTTTTATAAAAAACACTTATTTCGAAATTAACTTTTATAATGTCAGTGTCTAAAGGTTCAGAAAACCGAATTAACTACATCCTATTATATGTATTGTTTCAAAACAGACTGAATAATCCAAAACACAATTATACCTTTGTTACGTGACCATTAGAATTGAATCTTCAAGTTTAAGCCGCGGTGATGTTGGGAACAAAGTTACGATTTACATGCGAATAGCTCCCGTGCTTTGTGCGAAGCGGTCCTAACTATAGAGCAGGATATCACGTTTAGGCAACTAACGCTTAATATGACAAAGAGTTAGCTTGAAGCGTCATTACTCGGGTATTCTTGATATAAATGTTGATTGACATACATATGACAAAGAGTTAGCTTGAAGCGTCATTACTCGGGTATTCTTGATATAAATGTTGATTGATATACATATGTGCAATACCGTACTAACTCTACATTCATATATAGGTATGTAGCTAGAGTCGATTTATCCAACATTTGTACATCATTAATGATGAAATATGAATTAAAATAATTCTGTAAATTCTTTGTTTTGTTGAAAGGAGTGCTACGCGGAAATCATGTAGCTGCGTCATTGCACAAAGCTTAGTTGTACTTTCAAGTGCAAGCAAGAGAAGACAAGCTCATCTAATGATAAGTGAGGTGCAACATGCTTCGGCGTCAATGTGCCTATTCACTGTTGTTTTGAATATTTCCAAGTTGTAAGTATCGGGAAAGAGAAACGCCGAGTTGCGTCTTCCGACCAGTTGGTCCCCAGTTGGGCGCCAAGGCTCACGTTTGGCGTCAACGCGTCCCCTGTGCGTTGTTGACGCGTAATCGCCCCGCCACAGCGACGCCTGTGTGTGCGATCGATACCCAACTCCGTTACTCGCTTTCATATTGAAATTTAATGAGCTCCAACTTAAACAACTGACACCCTAAACTCACCAAATTCTCTAAGTACCAAATTGACAATGTATGTAACTTGGAACCCGCTTCTTTGTTTCATACGAAAGTTTTCGTCTGTTTTAGACATTCTCAATAACCTTTATAATTGCTTTTGACATAACGTAATCATACACTCGTCCATAAACATATTATGAAGTATCTATTAAATTTCATTCAATAATTATATCGTATTTGTTTTGAAATCTTAATATTGATTGACATAACCGAACATTGGACCATTGCTATTATACATTAAAGTGAACTCTTACGAAACATTACGCCAAATATGATCTTTATCTTTTCTTCACTCTCCAAACTGTAAAACTACTGTTAGCTTGCCTAATTAAACAGCGTAAAAACATGTTTCAAGTCGCATATACATATATGGGCAGCGAAGCTTCGTGTTTCAATAAGGCGAGGGAGGTTTTTTTCGTGGGAATAATTAATTTTTTTCTTTTAAAGTGACGTGGAGTGTATAAAGGTGAGCAGTGAAGCGGATAGCTGGCGCTCAGGTCCGCCGCGTGCAAGACGAACGCGCCGCTTCTAACTACGTTTGATATAATGAACCGACATTAAACACACGCCACGCAAATATTCCACAATACGTACTACACGACACGTCGACTCGTTTTATAGAAACAAATTGACGTGAATATAAATATGAGTATCCTTGTTACGCCACTCAATGTCTCTTTATGTTATGCTGTACCGGTATATGTGAGGTATATTCGAACATTTATTTTTGAACTTTTGTTTGAACGGGTCGCGAGGCAACATATGTAGATTAATTTATTACATCAGTAAATGAAAAAATGGTATAAAAGGTAATAACAAAGGTATGTTATTGATGTTACTAGATAATTATTATTTATTAGCTGGTGAAAGTATTTTAAGCTTCGTATATTAAAATAAAGTAGGTACAGAATTTAATGTACGGATATATTTTTGAATAAATTTAGTGAACATGATCATGTATCCCGCACGGCTTCCCTCCCGCTCGTTAAAAGGAAGGCATTTTTCAGCGAGCGAACCGAAACCCGGAGCAATTTGTGTTACTTGACGTCGCCATCGCTGCCTGAATACAATCGTGGAATGTTCGCGCTAAATTACGCGAATACGCTATTTATTCTCCGCGACAGATCGATTCAACTTTGAGAAAGCCCAGCGTATCGAATTTCACAACAATTCCTCTCGTCGCCGACTTATTCCGCCGCCGGGTGCGAGCGTGCCAATGCATTTTGAATGTGGAAATATTTGGGGATTGATGTTGAATCGACTCGGCGATATTCGGTACACTGTCGGCACCTGTCATTCTTTGAAAATAGGTATGGATGTTTCGTTTTATATATGTCTTGAAGAATATAAAAGTAAATATTGCAACCAGCAACCCTATTTATATCGCAATGCTGGTCACGGATCTCTCAACTATGGGAGACCTGCAGCATCCCTACCACGCTACTGCATGGATACGAAAAATATGAATATATACAGATATTTTAGATGTACAAAAACGTATAATCGATCTGTTCAGTCGTTTATCTATTTATATACGAATTGTGAGTTATATAAAAGACAATTCAAACACTTATTTAATGAAAAAGTTGTTCGGAAAATAAAAGTTCCACACAAACAAAGTTTCCACGACAAACTAAACCCAGCTGACTTATTAGATCACCTCCGAGAATTTAGAACTGTGTAAGTTTTTTTGATTACATAAAATAGTAGACAACGGTGTTACGTAATATATAGACATAGAGATACTTTTATTAGTTAACAAGGAAACTTAAGCATTCGAGCGGAATATCGAGATGGACATCCATTCCACCATTTCCTGGCTCCATCCAAAGCACAGTGGGAGTCATTGCGCAAGTAGTAATTTGTTAAAGCAACAATCGTACCCCCGGGCATGAAGGATTTCTTTCGTTTTCTCATTCAAATACGTATGTTTCAAAGGGGAATATACAGCGCCGCGCGGGGCAACCTTTTTGTCGAGCACCCATTTTTCAGGCTGGCGAATGAGCACAATTTGTATAACTCTGCCTCTAGTCTACTCATCCTTCCACAAGTCGAATACTTCTTCTTTATTGATGCCACTCTACTCGCATTTTGAATTGTAAAATTACATACGTACCTCGATGTGGTGCTTTTTCATTGTTTTACATCTATGATCTTGTTGTTCAATAAACATGGGAATACTTTTAAGTATTAACTTCGAGATATATTAAATCTGTTGTCATGCGGCGTATTGCGCCTTTCAATGTTGCAAGGACTAATCAAATATATATATATTTCCATTACCTATAAGTTTTAAGATATACAACATATTATTTTATACGATTCCTGATTACTTAGTAGAATTTTATTTACACACGTATTGAACTAACATCATTAAGGCTACATACAATATGTTAGCTACGCCTCAGTTGCGCAGGTCATATGGTGTAATTTAATTTGCAATAACTTGCTAGTACCGATACGTACAGTTGAAGTCAGCAGGTTCGGCGTCCGATGTTTATGAGCATGCTAATTTTTGTACACCCGTTTCTTTGTTTAACTTACGATTTTGCGTCATGAGGATATAGGCATTTACCACGAAGCAAGCGGTCACGGTTGTAAGTGAGAATTGATGAAAAAAGATTGGTTCCTCGAGTTATAATACGAGTTGTGTGAGCGGTCGATGACGTGGAACGGGCCGAGGTCGTGTTCGCGGTTCTTGGCGGCTGATTGGATCTGTCGGGTGCAAGTACGACGTGCGGTCGCCGCGTCTGTGACCATTTGACCACTCGACCAGTCCGCCACTCGTCTCAATATGACATATAATACGTACGCTTTTATGAAAATCTATAGTTTTTCGCCCATTGCTTTTCTGTTGGTTATTGAAAAATATTCTCTACGTGGATTCAAAAACAACTTTAATTAAAACCCAACGAGTGTGAAGCATCGATTGCTCCAGTTCCGCGCACTCGTATCCCAGCCCTGTATCATGGGTTCGGTCCACAACGCGAGCGGACCGCGCTTTTGTTACGATTCGCGGCCGTGGGGACATTTATTATCGTCAGTAAACTGTCCTAGTTGGAGAACATTTTTCATCAAAAGCACTGAATTGCAGCAATAAAACGCTCAGAGCTCCCGCGACGACCATCCCAAACTATCTGCACCCGACGCCCGCCTGCATAAAACTTGCTAATTAACACACTCGCGTTCACCACTGCTCCCCGTTTTAATGTTTAAACGATTCGCCCGAGACTCGGATGAAAGCGCCGGAAAGAAAGAAGAAGAAGAAAGAAGTCGCCGATTTCATTTCACCGCAAATTCAAAATAACGATTTATTCCATTGTCGAATTGAAAATGATGCTGCTGACTTTTCTGTGTTCGGTACAAGGAAAATGCGAGCAGGAGACGCAAATTATGCTGAATTTCGTTTATATTATTTGGCACCGGTGAAGATTCCGGATAACGTAAGGATGTTGTGAAAAATGTAATAAAGAGGAGTGTGCAGAGTTCCAGATTGGAAATATCGCTTAATGCGTCGCGTCGCAGACGGCCCTGGATATTATTTAGGATCGAAGTACGCTCGGGCGCGATGCGTAGGCAACGTCGTCTTAATACAATTTATTACTTCAATATTTAATGCTTATATTTTTATTCGATTTAACGAAAATCCGGATTATTTGCTATTTGTCCCATAACAACAACAACAACAACAACAACATACCGTCAAGCCAGGTCCCTAATGGGGTCGGCAGAAAGCACCGAGCGCCAAATATCTCTGTCCTTGCAAATCTGACGCGCTT
>DWDX01005843.1:0-10155 GCA_018245675.1 Agara michaeli | reverse complement strand
CATATTTAATCATTAAATGTGCACAAGTAATTTTAGAAATTAATGTTATAATATATGGATACAAAAACTGTGTATGTAATGGTCTATATATATATATATATATATATATATATATATATATTTCTAATTCATTTTCTTCAAAGTAATTGTAAGAGTGATTCTATTACATATTTACCAGTGAACACAGCAGGATCATTTCCCTCCTCTGGAGCACTTACGAAGTAACATATGTGCCCAGCGGTGTGGCACGGAGTGAACAAACATTCCACATTCAAATGTCCAATGTTGAATTTTGAGTTGTGTTGGACTTTCTTCGTCAGAGCCCCAATGCGATCATCTCCCCCATATACTGTTAGGCCAGGGTGAAGTTTGACTAATTCTTCATTACCTCCTGCATGGTCCCTGGAAAAACAAGGAATGTTCTATTTTAATTTTCTGAAATGTTTGCAAATTTCCTGAAATTGTTATCCAGATCCCTTTAATCTATCTTTCTGTCACTTATTGTCACCAAATTTTTGCAACATATCAAAATGAAATCATAGCCAAGTATATTTAATAAAACATACCAATGATGGTGGGTAGTAAGCACTGTAGTCAAGTTAACCCCATGGTCCTCTACAGCCTTAAGCACAGTTTTAGGTTCCACTGGGTCGACAATAGCTGCTTCTTTGGTAGCTTTGTCTACAATCAAATACATGTAGTTGTCCTGCAAAGCTGGCAATATCTTCACATCCATGACTTTGGAGACGTGAAGTTCTTGGGCACTATGAGAACCTCGTTGATTCCAACTTAAGGCTGAAATGTAGTAATCATGATACAAGGGAATAGAGATAAATTAAAATTATTTCAGTATCACTTCTCTAATGCGAGTAAGTACATACTATCTACTAAAAACAAATAATGTTAAACTATGTTAGAGAAACTAAATTAAGCCAATTCCATAATTTGAACATACCCTGAAAGTAAAATTTTGTAATTCGTTGCGATAAGCCGAAAGGCAGTGAATTTACGGCTCTCGCAAGCATTGAAAGAAATAATAAATAAAAAAGATATATAATTCGTGCGTCCACTACGTTGTAAAATAAATGTTCCGGTTAGTGTAAAGCTAACAAACTATAACGAACCTAGAAAATAAAATATAAGGCTGTTAAAACCTAGCTGGTAACCGGGTAAATAACACAGTCAATTAATAAACTTAATATCATGAAATGAACTAATCAACTATGACTGTGATTTGATATTTGAGACGAGTGACAGTGATGATTGATTTTTAATAAACAGACTGGCATGGGGTCTAGAAAGCTGCATATTTTGATTAACTTGTGAAAGGTTTATATAATATTAACAGCCTACTTTTTGCAACATAAAGAAAGATGGTTAGTTTTGACACGGTCAAAACTTATTGTGTAAGAATAAATTAAAAGCATTTATTCTATAGATCTAAAATAGGGAAAGCAAGGTTAAGAGTACTTAGTAAATAAGCCTTTATAACTACTTTGATGATGGTGAAACAGGCGACAAAAGTTTATCACGACCGTGGCCCTGTGGAAACATGTTTTCAAAATATTATGCTGTAATCAGAAAAAGTTGAAGAACGAAATGTAAGCTGTCAATTTGACTTTTACATATTCAATAATATTCAGTTGTCAAACACACGTGCGAGAATTGAGTGGAATATAGTTTGTTTTATTGATGCCCATTAGGCACCAGGTTGGAAAACGTGTAAATATGAATAGCAATTAAATTACAACCAGAAATTACAATGAAGAGTAAACCTGTGAAACATAAATCAACCAATACTTTTCGGGTACGTATATTGCCTTGACTTAGGTTACTCATTTTGTAATTTAACTGTTTAATTCTCTAAAATACTTTCCTATTACAGTTTTTGCCTTTCGCCGAACGTATAAATTCTATTGATATCCGACATGCAGCGTTATATCATATAGAACATCATAACTCGGACCAGCCAGAAGAAAACCAAACACACTTTAATTTGGCAATACAGAAATGGCATGGCTTAAATTTGACGGAGAACTTTAAAAAGTTTAAAAAAGAAGTGTTTGGCATTGTAACAGTTACACAGCTGTTACACAAAAAGGATGAGGTGATTGAAATACTAGATAGATATTTAAAATTAGAAGATCAGCTGTGCCTTCAACCTTTGTTGGAGTAAGTATATTTCGTTATTGGTTTTGTTTAGAGCATGCTAATGTATTCAACAGAAACACCTGTGAATATAAGTCTAAAGGCATGCACTTCAGTAATATACTTTTTACATTGTTTGGGAGATTTAACTGGTCCCTAATCTTCAATAATCATTATCTATTACTATAAGCATT
This sequence comes from Agara michaeli, assembly GCA_018245675.1. Taxonomy (NCBI): domain Eukaryota; kingdom Metazoa; phylum Arthropoda; class Insecta; order Lepidoptera; family Hesperiidae; genus Agara; species Agara michaeli. The sequence continues at coordinate 7,813 of DWDX01005843.1, read as the reverse complement.
CTAGAAAATTCATGTTAACTTATAATCAGAAAGTTGTGTAGTATATCTGCTGATACATTTAAAATCACATATCTCAGTACAATTTCATTATGCTATAGAACTTTTAATATAAAATTTTTGTCATATATTTATGTACTTGAGTTGATAACTTGTCAACATTTGTCATGTAGTGTATTATATATTTATGTCTATTTCAGAATCTTGGTATCACTGGCAAAAGATTTAAGGAAGGATTTCTATCCATATTTTCCGAGATTTCTTGATGTCCTCATAAGTTTACTGAACACAAAAGATGCAGAAAGATTGGAGTGGACTCTAGTTTGTTTAGCGTTTTTATTCAAAATTTTAAAACCTTATTTAAAGAAGGACATCGCACTGGTGTTGAAAAGGATCATACCACTCCTCAGTGAATCTCATCCTCAGTATATTAATAATTTTGCAGCAGAGAGCTTTGCATTTGTGGCGAGAGATATTCGCGATAAGAACAGATTTATAGACCTTTTACTTAGTTATTTACGGACAAATAATGATGTAAGTAGTTAACATTTTTGTATACTATTGAAATTGTGAACCATGCTGTACCTGTTCACAGAACAGTGTATTTCTGTTGTATTATGTTTAGTACAGTTTTTTTAAACCTTTCTACATGTGCAAATATGAAACTATTTTACCAACAACAACAACAACATATCGTCACGCCAGGTCCCTAACGGGGTAGGCAGAAAGCACGGAGTGCCAAATATCTCTGTTCTTGCAATCCTGACGCGCTTCGTCTACATTCATCACTCTCTTCATGCATACACGCCGGTTTCGGAGACTCTTTACTCCTCCATCAGCCAGTATGTGGAATGTCACTATTATACCCATTTTTATAATTACCAGTGAAGTACGACTGGTATGTATTTTCAAAATATATTCATAGTGTTGTATTTGTTACAGGCTATTACAGGGTGCGGCCATCTCATTTTTGAGATTTTCCGAGGTGTAGGTAATAAATTTCACAGTTGTGTGGAAGCATTTCTGCCTGTGTTACTTCAACAGTTAAAAGAAAAGGCGGATTACCAAAAGATTCTTTTTAATGTTCTCACACAAACAATTGAAGACAGTCTCCATACAATATCACACAAAGAATTTGTAATCTTCTGGAATTGTGTTCTAAAATATACTGATGAAATTTTGAAAGAAGACAGTGAAAGTACTAAAGGTTTGGAGTATATTCTACGTTTGGCAGGTCAGATCATTGAACATCAGAACGGAAAGTTTCTGACAAATCCTCCGCAGTTTGCTTTGCTCCTTGTAAAAGTAATATGTAAACAGTCCTCTGAAAGTGTCCTGGAAATATGTTCTCAAATTGGAGCATTACTACTTTTATCTCCAAACATTACATTGTCACAAGAACATGCTGGAATCATTGTCAAAGTCTTGCTGCCACTGCCATACCCCAATATCTTAATAAACTTTGTGCAAAATGTGATTGACTATTCACAGTTTGATATGCATATACTGCCACCGTTCTTGAAGTTTGTCGTTCAGTCAAATTTCGACGACCAAGCCATTTGTGCATTGTCAAAAATATGCTTGACCAAATCACCACTGTCTAAAAGTGGTCTAAAGTTATTTGAATGGGTTAAGTATCCCCTCGATTTTGGTAATGGACTACCCACATTGATGGAGCACTGTGAAAAAATATTCAATGAAAATATTGAGAATGTTGTTGAGCATCCAGATAGATTTATTACTATGTTATTTTGTTTGCCACATGTGGAGAAACTTGATGTAGATTATTGTTTAACACTATTGAGTCAAATTGTAAATAGTCTTTTGAATACTCTATCTAAATATAATGTCAAGGGACCAATGGAAGAAAATAAACATCATTGCGACAATACACCCTTATCGAGATGTGTTAGGAAGATTATATTTTTGCTTTCAAACATAATGGAATGCGCTATTCATATATCAAGTTGCAAGAAGTTAACAGAAATATGTAACAGAGAGTCATTGTTGTCTGTTATCTTACCTTATGCTGCAGAACCGAATTATCTGGTTGCATTGCATTTGGTTGATTTATATTTAACGGCATATGAGCATGAAAATGGATTGACTTATCCACTTCTGACATTAGTAGATTCCTATCTAAGAAAAAATGTGTCTTCACCTTTTCATATTGTGAGTATTGATAACTCTTTTAAAAAAAAAACCATACAACTTATATTATAATGTGATAGATAAACTAAATGTTTGGTGTGGAATATTTTTCAGGTTCGTTTACTAACAACGCATATCTATAAAGTGTTTGAAAATGTTGAAGAACTTAACAAAACAGAAGAAACTATTGAGGGCAGTGTAGAGAAATTTGCAATTTTCAGTAAATGTTTTTCAGTGGAAAGTATTTCGCCATCTATACAAGATTACAGAACACAACTTAACATATTGCAAAAGATGGTGTTCAATACTACACAGTACGAACTAGCAAAACAAACGAATTTCCATCTATTCCCATTGGATTATATGCTCGGAGTACTGCATGTTAATTTCAAATTACTTTGGGAACCGGTATCTGAATTTGTAGCTGGATTTGGAAATGCTTTGCCCATTGATGACTTTTGGCCAACATTCTATAAAGCTTTAGAAACATCGTTTGCTAATGTGAAAACAGACATAAAAATATTTCAATTCGAATCACACATTGAAACCGATTATGACATTGTAAGAAGCCTGTATTCAGAGTACAATACCATTTTAGAAAGACCAGATGTATACAATTATAGAAATTTAATTCTCAAAACGATGACCAATTGTATTCAAGCGTGTGAAGCAAGGAATAGAGATGTTGTGGTTTTGTTTTTACAGTTCATTGATAACGAATACAGAAGAAATGACTACACAAATGCACTTAAAGTTAATATTGAAACACATTCTAAAAGTGACATGGATGATGATGCAGACAATTGTGTAGAGAGTGAAGAAATAATTGATGAAGCCTTGGATAATGTGAAAGAAAGTGCAAACGGAAAAGAAATATTTAAAACTCTCATAAATATAATGCAAGTTTTATCACAATTCAAAAACCCAAGAGCGCTTCATAAGGAAGCAATATTTTGGGATCTTTATATGGAGTTTTTAAAAAATAAAAATCCTGGACTTCAAAAATACGCTTTGGATTGTGTATTGAATTATAAGAACAAGAGTATTATACCATACAAGGATAACTTACGTAACCTGGTCGATGAAAAGAAATTCAAAGATGAGCTAACTCAGTTTCAGATTACTGAAGAGTCTCAAAAAATTCAACCTGAAGATCGCGAACATGTGATACCAATTGTATTAAGAATACTTTATGGAAAGATGACTTCGAAACTAGGTGCAGATAAAAAAGGTGGCGGTCAGACGAGGAGAGCTCTGGTAATGAGGTATCTGAGTGGATGTAATGAAGCAGAAATTAAAACATTTATTGAAATGGCATTCTCATATGTCAAGCAATATATGATAATGGAACCAATGGTAATATACAAACACATTGAAAGCAACTTGGATTTAAAATCAGTTATAAGCCCAAGCAAATTGCATAGCATTCTCAATTTATTTGATGTTGTCCGAGAGTATTTTGGTGGTCATATTAGTAATCAGTTGCTTTCTCAACTCTTCAAAGTATTCTATGCTGCATGTTCGAGTATTGCAAGTGTATTGGGTCAGGTGGAAAAAGTCCATGTAGGGTACGTGAAGGTTATGAAAAATTTGAGAACACTCGCTCTAGTTACTCTCCGGAAATTATTTGATCAATTTGAAAAATATGAATGGACTAAGGAAGAGTTGGAAGTGACTTTCAAAACTTTAATTTGGCCTCTGATTCCTAAACTGCATGTTGAAGGAATACATAGCCCAACCGCGTTATTGAAGTTATTTAATGTCTGGTGTCAGAATCCACGTTACTATGTTTTACTTATAACATCATCTCAAGATGACACATCGTTGAGTGTATTACCAGCTGTTTTCAAACTTTTGCTAGCTCCTAAAACGAGCCCCGGCGTAGTGAATGTTATCTTAGATATGATCGAGAAGTTATTGACCTTGGCAGTAGATGATGAAAATAGTGAAACACCAGTAATTGAGACCTTTAATTTCCTGAGTGTTGAAGAATCGCACACTGAACTAAATTTTGGTAGTAAAATTCTTATACCTCACTTATCCAGTATATTAGAAGTCATGAAAAGACGCATTGCCAACTCGGCTAAATCAAATACAGTTAATAAGAGAGATCTTTTGATTTTATCGAGAATCACAGAAATGGTAACAACGCCAGAAATGTGCGATGAGTTGTTGAGTTTACTTTTACCAATACTCGTCAAAAAGATTTGCATGAACATGGCAGAAGAAAATATGGAACACGCTGTCACTACGATTATTAATCTTTTGGGGCATAGTAGTAATCCTCAAGTTTACATTAAGAATATAGCGGTGTTGTTCAACAAGGTCAATTTAGTGGAAGTAAGAAAACTTCTTATCAAGGCACTTACTTCCATTGGTGATAATGTACATATAAATAAAGAACAATATACAACTATGGCATATGTCATAGCGGAAATGAATGCATACAACAAGAGGTGGATTGAACAACCTGATTTCGATAGGAGATTGGATGCATACAAGAAAATCTATGAGATGTTCGAAAATAATGAAATCGGAATTGATCTTACTATTTTGATCGTCAATAATTGTTTCTATTTTATACGTACCGAAAAAGACATTGGATTACGCGACAGTGCTGGGTTGTGCTTGAAAAAAATTCTTCCTTCATTGCTCCTAAAGTATCGTTCGGCTAACGATGGGCAATTTTTGATACGGGACACAGTTTTGTCTTTAATATCAACTGGAATCAGAGATATCAAAAACGATATTTTGCGTAATGAATCTATAACTTTGCTTGGAGAATTAGCAAGGGAATGTCCAGATGCCGATGTAGTGCTGTCGGATTTATCACACCTCGTGAACAAGGAAGACAGAGAAGTGGATTTCTTTGAAAACATGTGTCATTTACAGCTGCATAGGCGGGTAAGAGCGCTCCTCAAATTCAGTAAAGTGTTTAAAAAAGTAATAAAATGCCCAACACCGAGAACGTTAACCAATTTCATATTACCATTGGCTACCACTTACATTTGCGATGAAAAGTATACTGACAAAAACACGTTGATCGATGCTTGTATTGAAGTTATATCAACTTGCTGCAAATTGTTACCGTGGTACCACTATGAGGTGATTTTGAAATTCTATTTAAACAAAATGCGACATTCAACGGACCATCAAAAGCAACTGACTCGTATATTAATTGGTATAATAGATGCATTCCATTTCGATTTCACGAAAGTTAAGAATATTGAGTTGCCCAAAGCATTGACGGCATCATTAAAAACCGGGAATGTACAAATCAATGCGAATGAGGATACGACGAATTTAGAAGAACCTGTCGAAAAAGCAGATGAAACAAACGATAAAGATCTCGCTAATGAGAAAATCGATGATATCGATGTAGAATTGTCACAGGCTGACGACAAAATAGAAAACGAAGAACAGACACCTAAAGGCGAGCCAAACGTTCCCGCGTTCGAGCGAGTTACGAGTGTATCTCCATCAGTGGCCAATAGAATCATCAAGTCTTTGTCTTCCGGTCTTTTGCCGCAATTAAATCGGTAACTTTAATCTATAATTAACTTTTCATATATTTTTACTTTTATTTGTTTTTTTATATCTTAATTAGCGTCACAGTTTTTAGTTTTACTTCAAACACATTTCCTATTGAAACCTGGTGGCACTGAACTGTTTTAATCCTATTTGTAACGTAGGATGCAGTGAACAGTATTTACAATAAATGAATTATTCATTTAGGTATTAATTTAGTCAAATTTTATGTGGAGATTCGTTGGTTGGAGACATAATATTTCACATGCATTATACTGTTAGTAATGTATATTGTACCTGTCTAAGCAAAGGGTTGCCCATGAGTCAATCATTTTTGCAGTTCAATAGGTAAGTTGACGGAACACGAAGAGTCTCACAAAGTGAATCGTCGTCGCAGCGGGCTGGCGCGTCAAGAGGACGATATGTTGCGCGTACCGATAGCATTAGCTCTCGTCAAATTGCTGCAGAAGCTTCCCGGAGACTTGCTCCGACATCAGTTGCCTGGGTGAGTTGTGCCTCGAGAATATTTAAACAATCGACATTTATGATTTTATCCAATCGTTACCTTGAAACTTGAAAGTTGAATTTTCCAGTGTTTATTTTATTAATAACATATTGAATATTAAGAGTACAAATAATACTATCATTGAAATAAATACTTCTTAATGTAATACTTATATCTTAATACTTTTGTTCTAGAATTATAATTAAGTTGTGCTCTTTCCTGAAGTCGCCTCTAAAACAAGTTAGGATCACAGCTAGAGATATAGTGAAGAAAATAATGATGACCGTTGGCACGTCGTATTTAGACGTTTTCCTCGAACACGTGACTATGTTACTCACTCGGGGCTTCCAAGTACATGTACTAGTAGCAACAATTCATGCAGTGCTAGATGCACTGAAAAGTGAATTTAAACCAGGCGATATAAATAACAACCTTGAGCATATTCTCGATGTATGTATCAATGATTTATTTGGAGCGCTCTCGGAGGAGAAGGAGGTCGACAAGCTGCATTACAAAACGCCAGAAGCGAAGCCCAGCAAGAAGAGTTACGTGACGTTGATGATTGTGTCACAGAACATAACGGAGAAGTGTTTGATAAATTTAATTCTGCCCTTCAAAGACGTGCTGCAGAAGCATCACTCGAAGAAAATAGTAATCAAAGTGCAAGAGGCCCTAATGCACATCACTAGCGGTTTGGTTACGAACAAATTTATAGACATCGAATGGCTTTTTATCTTCCTTCACGGCATCGCATCGGAAAGCATACCGCAATTGGTTCTGGGCGCTCCGAAGAGGGAGTTGACGGTGTTACAAAAGGAGAAAATGTCAAGAGCTAAACCAGATTGCTTTATTATATCGGAGGCGCCTAAAAGGAATAGGGAATCGCAGGCGAGACAAGTGAAAACGTCCTCGAAGACAAACGCCCACGTTCTGGTCGAGTTCAGTTTGAATATCCTTTACGTGATACTCAAAAGGGAGAAGGTACCGAGAATGGACTGTAGAGCTTTCGTGGATCCCTTGATTCCTCTGTTAGTGGATGCGTTGAAGAGCGACAATGTGAAAGTAGCAACCGGTGCCCTCAAATGTATTGGTTCGTTGTGGACTATAAGAGTCAGTACGCCGACATTGGAAGAGATGGTCCGCGATATTGTGAAAACGATATTCTCCATGTTGCATAAGTATGCGACATTTGAGATTAGCAAACAGAACGATAATTATCATCTAGTGAGGAACGCTTTCAAGGTATGTAGAAATTCACTGAAACGTTTTTCTTGAACGAAATCTTATATATACAGAGTAGGGATCCATATCAGCCCTGATTCAGATTACATATCCATATCATCCCTGATTCAGAGCCTCTTAAAAATTAATGATACCGAGTTGAGTAGTCGCTATCCCCTATTTATAAGGTATACAATATTTTAGGCTGTCACAGTTTTAATTCGCAACGTTAAATACTATACGTTAGAAGTGGACCAACTGAAAACCTTGCTGCTGTACGCCGAGGAAGATTGTCAGGACGGCGAGCGACAAGCTAATTCGTTTTCATTGCTAAAAGCAATTTTAGAAGCGAAACTAGTTTCAACGGAGCTGCACGAAGTCATGGAGAGGGTTTCCAAGATATGCATACTG
>DWDX01005842.1:0-10157 GCA_018245675.1 Agara michaeli | reverse complement strand
AGTCACTGCTAGAAATTCTAAATTAGAAAAATCCAACAGTACCCAACCCGGGATTCGAACCCAGGACCTCCTGATCGACAGTCGCGCTAGCAACCGCCCGACCGACGAGGCAGTCATAGACATATTAAATGTTACGTTTTTATTACACCCGGACACAGAAAAATAAATGTGCTCAAATCCTTTCATTTCGCTACTGAGTGTGATTGAAAATAGAAAAATAGTTGAACAATTAAAAGTGTAAATGTTAATTAACTGCGTTTATAACTCAACAACGTTACGGATTAAGTCATTTACCATTGTTTTGCGTTTGACGAGGTAAAGCATGATGAGGTAAGGTAAATAGGAAGTTAAGGATAAACTGAGGACAGATGTTATCGTTCCAAACGTTACAACATTGGGGAAGTGGACTAGATAATGTCTTGAATGTGTCAAGAGAGTGTTCTAAATAAACATTTCGGTATTGAACTGTTTTGATTCTCTTAATTGCATAAGCTGACAACTGGCAAACGGACAGTCTGATGGTGACCGATCAACACGCGCTTTTTATATATACAAAATCAGTTTGCATAGAATATTTATTATATTTTCAACGCCCATACATTTTATATAGGAAAATGATATTCGTGTACAGATTTTTAATTAATTTATAGGTATAGATTCTGCTTATAGACTGCTAGAAAACTCCACGTGGCGTTAAGTCTACACTTTGTTAACAACAATAAAGAGTAAATAAATAACAATAAAGTATTGATTACTTGCATTATATTAGGTTATAAATGTAACCATAGAGCGTAGAACCATAGAGCTTACTAAGTACTTAGTGGAAGGAGTGTATCAATTTTCCTCCGTCGTCGAATAGCTGAACGCAAACGGACAGAAAAGCGAATGGAAACGGCGAAGGAACGCAAGAGAATGATAGAGGAGCGCCACGAGACCTTGGAGAAGCATCGGGCTGAAGAGAAGCTCATTGCGGACACTTGGGACTCGCTCGCGGGCCAGGGCCTCGCTGACGAGCTCGCTAAGGTCGAACTGAGAAAGCGAAAAGAGGTAATTCAAACATTTCCAATTGTTAATACTGCGCGCTAAAAAAATAAGTAGTAGCAACTATGCAAATTAATCTATTTTCCTTTATATTAATTTATTTGTAACTGCTTTTTAGATTACTGGGCCAAATAAATTTATTTTTTCTTTCTGTCTAAATAGATGTCTATATAGGAATATTCTGCGATCTTAACATTATGAAGTGATTTTTTTTCTTCTCTCCTCTCAAAGTTAAGTGCGTAGGATATTGAAGACTTGAAACAATTAATCAAGATAATGACCGTACACTGGTAACATTGCAACTTAGGTTGGCAACATTTTATAGGCGATACTAAATATAGAACCAATCCATTAATTTACGGAAATCTAATAGCTACCTTAAGAAAATTAAATTAAATTAAATTCTTTTGACAGCAAGGATAAAATATATCTACTCCTTTTGTGTAAACATGATTCACACTTACGTAAATGAATCGGCCATTATTTTTACTTTTATGTCGCTACAAGTATTGTATGTAATGTAGGTGTGAGAATGACGAACGAAGAGTAATAATTTGCAGTAGCCGCTCATTGAAATGCATCTAACGATCCATTGGTTCAAGTAATACGCAGTTAACATACTGAACAGCTTATGTTTTAACAATCGCCACGAACGGTGATGTGATGTAAACATTAATAGAACGTTTGATGGGAAAACAATATGCAATTATTTACCTTCGCATTTGAAATGCTGTTTTTTTTAGCAAACAGAGACCTTAAAGGTATAATGCAATTCTAGTATTTGAGGATACAGTTAATTTTCCAATTGAATCACAGAAAACAGGACGACTTACGGATGTGTTGCTAGCGGAAAAATTGGTTAAATCTCTCTTGAATGAGTGTAATTTTGAAATGGAAATAGTAAATTAAAAGCTGCAGTTATAGTACATAGATACCGCTATGATAATTTCCAGACACTTTATACCTTCAATGTTTCCAGAGAGAACTGGACATGTGCAACAAGGAGTTGATAGAGCTGAAGAGACAGCTCCAGGAATTCGAACGTTCCAATGAGGGTCCAATTAGTGAAGCAGCGCGAAGGCAGCAGGAGTTAGTGGACAAGAAACGGTGCGAGTATTTGAGCTGGGCGCAGAAAACTAATAGGGCACGTTTTATTTTTTATTACCTGAAACTTATTTATAAGTATTTTAATGTGAAATAATTTAGTATGCAACTTGTTAAAATTTAAGAAAGCAAATTCGTTATATCTTTGACACAATCCTTATTTCCTTCGTTTGTCTTCAGCCCTGTATTTTTGAAAAGCGTAATCTCGCAATGGATGATATTTCTGGAATAACTGATTTTAATTACAAATTTGTTTGAATTCATAGATTTCTTATCTTTTTGACATCGGTCGACATCTGTAACCTAAATAAGGTATCTTTCACTATACAAGATGGTGTGCTCTATTGATTTTAACAGCTCGGTGTATGATTTCTTTAGGATGTTCGTAAAGCTATGGTTGATCAGATAAAAGAACGGCAGGAAGCGAAGGAGGAATTGAAACGGAAGATAGCGGAACAGGACGAGTATCATAGGCAGCTGTTCGAACAGCTCCAGAACTTGGTGGAGCACAAGCAGTTCACCGACGCGCAGGCCAGGCGGAAGCATCAGAGGCAACTTCTCGATCAGATCGAATACAATAAACTGTTGAAGGTAATCTTTATAATAGTAATACAACTATCAAAACCCTAGAAAATAACATTGACTAGATAATTGTCAAGTTGATAAATTTGTCTCCTATTGTGTAATACAATAATTTAAGGTTAGATTGGATATATTTTTTATCCTTATTAGCACGAGTTGAGTCGTAACATTTGTCCAGTAACAATAGCAACGAAAATAGAGGAATCGTTTACAAAATTTCTAAATAGATGTCCCAGATTATGTCTGTAACAGATTCAGTACTTACTTAGTTAGTCAATTGTTTCTTAATTTTTTTAATTACACATTACAAAAATGAAATAAAACCGAACTACTAAGGAAAGAACACATTTTAAAGGAAATCCCAATTTTTTCAACGACCATTCATTGAATCTACCAAAGTAAATTTCACTTTTACCAGGAACGGGCGAGACAAGAAGAATTGGAGCAGATAAAGAAGGGACAAGAAGCGTCAGAGAAGTATCAGGAAGAGATTGGCAAGATGCTTTGTCGGTCTGTTGATCGTTTCATATACATAACTTACTAGTAAAAAGTCTGGTATGCAAATATTAGTTCCTACTCCTACTTCCATAAAGTTCTACGTAATGCCGTGTATTTCATAATTTAAAAAAAAAACTGTACTGCAGCGTGAGTAATTATGAGGGTTTTTAGAAATTTCAAATGTCGGCCTAATTTTGCGCGCGTATAATTTTTGTCCTTCTCTCGCTCTCATGATGAGAGGAGACCCGGTCCAGCCGTGGACCAACAAAAAGGGTCGAAAAAAAAAACTGTGTTTGTCGATCTTCAATATGAGTTATCTTCCGTTTTATTCACAGGCCGTTCTTCAGCGATGAATTACATCCTTTCATGAAGCAGATGGCGCAGGGTCTGAAGATGCGCGAAAAATGTCCTTGCTCCTTACCAGATCATTGTAAATAGACGAGGTGTCGTGTGTTTAGATTGAATCTGCTAAGAACTGTTATTTCTTATCTATTAAATTGTTTGTACGTAATGTGGAAATATTAAGTGACCGCAAACGGAGAATACTGAAATAATGCATAAAATTAAGTGACTTAAACCGTCACAAATAAATTTACAATCTTGCTAGAATCTTCAAATCACATTACATATGGAACAACATTTTTCTATTAGGCAAATTATGATCGTGTCTATACTTGAAAAATGATGATAAAACGATAAGGAAGCGTAGGAGGAAGGAAAATACAAGGGAAACGAATATTGTTCCTTTCCGTTTTGGCACTTGATGGAGCCAAGCGTATGCCTCCCTTGGGCGCACACTTCACGTCGACGTATTTTCACACTCGTATGAAATTGTTTTTGTTTTAAATCTTTCTGGGAAATACACAATATTGTTTTTTTAAATTTCACTGTGTTTACTATATCCCGATTTTGTGTGTTACCTATTGAATTATAACACGTAATCGAATTTCAAACATGCGTATGCCCCTGGACTATCGCTGCGCTTAGATAGCTCCTTTTAACATTACGCAAACAAAACATACCTAACTACCAGTATAGCATAAAAAAATGTTACGATTGATGTCATAATATCCAAAAGTTAAAAGTTCAAGTGTGCGAGCGCCTTGACATCGGCTATCTGCGATCTACAGAGTTAATTCAGTAAAACGTGCACTGTAACATGTCTAGCCGAATTTAATATGCGAAACATGTCCGCGGAGTGTGTGATGAACTTGTCGATATAACGCACGTACTCCTGTACAGACGAGCACAGTGATTTTAGAAAAAAAAGGAAATTGATATTTTTTTGACTATGTAACACTTAACAATAAGCAGTCAGTCATTCCCCCGTGTCAGGAGATCTACTAGATAGATAGATCTACAACTAGATAACTAGATAAAGGGCGTGCGAGGATTCGAGATTACTTGTAACGGTTAAAAACAACGAAGGTCTTCAGCAGGCACCTTTACGTTCCTATCCCGAAGCCTCCTTATGTGTTGAGACGTTCCGACGGGGTTTTAGTGTGTAAGAATCCCGCGTAACCCTATCATCTTCCCCAGGAGGTAAGTATTTCCCTCGTAACCAAAAAAGGTTGCAGTATGTCTGCCGGTCCGACACTCCGAGGGTAATAAAATTTTCTCTTGTTTAAATATGTCAGAGCATTTTCATATACAATTCATTAGCATAGTTCATAGTACCTCGAGAAACAATAGTTAATTTCTCCATTAACACATTCATAAACATCACTTACTACTCGTACCAACCCAACCTACCTAAAGATAAAACAAATAGGTATGAAAACAACAAAGCACTATTTCCAAACATCTTTCTCAGTGTAGTAGCGGTTTGGCAATGACTGTACTCGCACCGTTTTCCTGCAGGAAGCTCCATTCAGACCAATAAAAAAAATATGCTTATTACGGCGGCGACTCATAATGTTGTGATTTCATTCAAAATTTTCCTTAAACGTCCTGCTCTATATAAGCTCAGCGTCTCTTATTTTACGGCGCAGTCCAACGAAGGATTACAAGATGGATACAAAGGTACTAGCGCTGTTAGCTTTAGTGTCTGTAGCAAGAAGCCATGATGTCATCGTTGGCTTGAAAACGGACGGAACGAAGTTCTTCGATGAGAACAGACAGGCTAATCCGGCAATATGGAGACAGATGAACAACGTCACCATCACGGCACCCGAAAACGAAGTCATCAGTCGAATCGTTATCACCGATCTGAGACCAGAAAAAGACGGAGACGTGAAAGTTGTCGAAGGCGGAGAAGGACACAAAAATGTTACAATAGAACTAAAGAGTCCCACGGTATTGAGAGGATATGAGTTCCATATCGAAGTGTTTTCATCGCCAGGTGGAGATATGCCTTCTAACAATGATCCGCAAAGTACAACAGAAGATGAATTGGCAAAAACTACAGATCAAGCCAGTTCAAATAACCCCGAGACTATCAGCAAAATTCCTGATTCGTCCACAATCCCAAACGTACCTGCGATATTATCCAAAGATGGAGAGATAATGGAGAGTGCACGAGAGGGACGTAACGCAAAGAACGAAGATATTTCGACTGAACCCACGACGGAAATAGCCTCAACTACGTTCAAGAATGATCTGTCTACGACACAATCGTCAGAGAGCGTAACTGAAAATCATAGTGATAAGACTAGTGACTTTAATACACAAGACCATAAATATCCTGTAAGTCCGATACCATTGAATAGGAATATCAAGATTGGTCCTTATGTTCCCATTTTAAGCGGAAGCGATATTACCAACGATAAAGACAATAGGAATGCCAAAGATGAACCGAGGCACACGCGTGACACTGAAGTGGAAAAATCATCAAAACCTACAGATGATAAATTCAACCTTATGCCTGTCAATTTACATCTATTTGAATCGTCAACTGAAAGCGATAAGGAAGTAAATACTACGGAGGTAAGCGATGTAAAACCGGTTGAGGAAAAGTCCGCAGACGAAGATAAGGAAGATAACTTGAACGCTCCTAAAGCCTTTGTTAATGACTACCATAAATTCACCTCAATCATTCCTAGTAAAGTTGAACATTCAGGCAAACCTATGGCGGAGAAGGATGCGGAAAAATCGAGAAACGCACGAGATGTCAATGAAGGCGAAAAGGTTGATGAGAATGGTAGCACCACGGAGTCTGGTGAAAGTACTACGGCTAACTTTAAAGACACTGAAACCACAACTCTATCTAGCGATGAATGTGTTACGAGCGAATCACAAGAACACGCTGATGCTCAGGATCCATTGAATGCTGCAGGAAACCGAGGTACAGGGGACATGGTTTATTTAAACGACAGACAATGGAACGGACGATTTAATAATCCAAGATTTCAATCACAAGATTCTTCGGGTGACAATAATGAAAGATCACCAGACAATGTGAATTTTCCTGCTGAATCAAAACAGCCTAGTTCTTCAAACGCAGAATCTCTGGAGAATAGCTACAGACCATCCCCAGACCACATGGAAAGCAAAAATCCGAAAATCAGTGGCATTGAAGGCTTTAGAGGGAGAAATGAGCCAGATGCGAGTTCTACTCAGTAAATAATTGTTACTTACCACATATTAATATTTATTTTCAATCACTAAGCGTGTTTCATGCTAATTGTTGTAAAGTAAAACGGAAATGTATGAAAATAAATATATTTGTTACTTACTTACTTTTTTATTATCTCAACAATAATAACAAACATCAACAAAACAATTTGTAGGAATTCAGAAATATGACCTATAAATTCTATAATAAATACATACATTGAAATGCATAAGAAAAATAATAATTTCAAAAACTGTCTTAAACGTTGAGCAAGTAAGTTTAATATAAAATAAGTAACAATGTATATTAACAAAATGCGATAAGTATAATACAAAGCTATGAACAATTCGATATAAAAATGTACTTAAGTATTTATATAATTGTAAAAAACACTCAGTTTCATAATTAAAGGCACTTGGTATTATTCAAATGATGATTCGATTCCACCCTAATTGACTTACAACTTTTAAACATTGAATCATAACAATTAACAAATAATAATAACATCTGGGAACATGTACCAATACTATCCAAACCAAAAATGTATTTATTATATCTTTCTGCCATATCAGCAACGGATGACAATACAAAAGTTGTCTCAAGATGTATCTAAATCCTACTTTATATAAAGAATATAAATCCTTCTTATGAAAATCTTAGAGTATATTTCGTGGTTTTTATATATATAAATCAACATATATAAATATGTCAACATAATTGCTACCATAGTTGCAATAGACAAACACTAAACATACAAAATTTTGTATCAAAATCTTAACTATTAGTTGTCTTAAAAAAATATAACAGTTTAATTAATTGGTTTACCTTGATACAAATATTACCATATACTAAGTATAGTGTCTTTCTATAATCATATCTTCCATAAAATATACTAACACAGTACCTAGTACCCTCATTAATGCTAGTTGCTAATATCCTTCAATATCAATGAAATCAAACAGTTTTTCCTTGTTGCTTCAGATGCAATTTTTTTATTCAAAATTAATATCTAAAAGCAGGCAAAGACCGCAAGTGAATGTTGCCACATTTGAGCATTTGCAACCGACTTCAAATAAGACTGCAGGACTGCAGCAATAGGAGTGGGATTATCATTGAATCTTAGTTACAATAGTATTCACTTTTAACCCATTTCCTGCGTTAAATGTCTGGTGTTAAATATATCTTAATTTTAATCTGAGGTAATACTAAAATTGTATTTTACCATCTACAGTCATTAGAAGTTGGTTACAGATGTTGATGAGTAACAGTGGCCATTTTGGACTGCTGCCTGCTTATTTACTACCATCTTTTCATAGAGAATCTTCAAGTCGGATTTTAAAGTTAGCTGGACATATAATAAGAAAAAATATACTCTCTAATCATATTGTATAATGGAATGTACCGGAACCGGAATGTTCTTACGTCCATTCAAAGTCCTCAGCTCCATGATGACGAGGGAACCTATCACATTTGCACCACAGCGCTGCAGCAGGGAGGTTGCCGCCGCGATGGACCCACCAGTGGCGATCAGATCGTCTATAATCAAGCATCGCAGGCCTGGACGGACTGACTCTTTCTGAATCTCTAGCACGTCCTGTAACGATAGATAGAGATATTTAACTGACAAATAATTATTTTATACAGTAGTGGTTTGAATTTCAGTCTTTTACGACCATGACGTGAAATTTAAATATCACTCGCTATAACGGTAATGGAAAAGATTGTAAGGAAACTTTAGAGTATGATATAAAATACATGTTTCTTAGGTCTGTGAAGGGTGCCAATATGTAAAAGGCATGCGGTAGACTTTAGCATGCCATAAAACCATATAAAGAGACAGAACCCATGTGCAACAGTAACAATATAGTGTTGTAAATAGGAAGAAAATTGCAATTATCAATAACATTTATTCATAACCACTTCAAGACATGTTACCTTATCTTAATTACTCTCTATATAAATAGATATATATATATATATATATATATATAAGTATCTAAGCGAAGTTTAAGCAAGTCATTTATCTAATTCTCAACACCTTATCAGTCATATATTAAATACTAATTACAGTGGCTTAGTGTCACTGTTGAGTGCAAGTAATTATCAAGTACAATATCTAGCCTCGATTGTATTAAACAACCATATTATTGGTATTTAGGAGCTTCTCTTAAAGGAAGTAACAGGAGACATTTTCTTACGGATCCATACTCCAAATCAAAATTCTGTGATGTGACGTCGCCGGGTAATTTCCCTTTTTTCCTAACTGGCAAGCATCCTATACCCAACTCTGCCGCCAGTGAGAAGGAGAACAGAAATCCCCTCGACTCCAAACCGACTACCACATCCACATCTGGGTACTTAATCCGAACAGTCTGAACCAATAAGTCTTGGAGTAATTTGCAAGTAGCACCATCTGATATGGCAGAGAAAATGTCCCTGAAAATAGAAGACCAGTTAAGTTACAAAAAGCTTGCAAGATAATTATTTGGACAGTGACTTCACTGACCTCTAACTGGATAGCAAGTTGTCATGTATGAAAACTGCAAATGTAACCTTGTTTCATTGTAAGATAAATATTAGTCTGTATGTGGGTGGATGCTAAGCCCTTACCATAAAAAATCTTTAAATAACTGCCTGTTATAAATAACACTGGCCAATCACATTTTTTTTATAATTCAACCCAGCAAACAGGCAGACATTTAAAATTATTATGCTTGTTATTCCAATGAGCTCAGTAGTTAAGTCATTATAGCCTCGACATTGGAACATTACTGGACCAGCATGCAAGTCCACAAACGGTAGATGTGCAATGAAATGGATTTTTTGTAAGAACCCCATATATAACTGTTATTTCAAAGTCGACACTTACCAAAACAGAATGCCCTTTTTAGGAAAATCTGAAAAACTTCTGATGTTACTTTTCAATTTGGCTACCTTATTATTATATTCTTCATCCATGATTTTTATTTTTATATTCTTCTAATTACACACTATTAGAAATTTCAAGGATTCAAATCTTAACCTTAAAATTTTATTGTTTTATCAAGATAGAGGCTACGTAACTCATATACGCGTTACATGAATCACATAATCGAGTGTGAGAAATACTACGAACTTGTAGTGAAGTGAACTTCAGTTTTATTTAGACTTCCCGATAAATACCGCCTAAAGGTCACTGGCCACCTGCTCGCGCCGTGCAATTCGCAGACAGCTTTTTATACTGAACTTCATACGTACGCCCTTTTGCATGCGGCAGAACGTAGCCTTATATTATGACCGGTTCACACTCGCACCGGTTCGATTTTTTTTTTTTTTTCATTTATTTTGTACACACAAACACATTACAGGAACAATTATAGTATAAAAGAGTACACGGGCA
>DWDX01005841.1:0-10158 GCA_018245675.1 Agara michaeli | reverse complement strand
AATAAGTGACAAGTGATACAACTATTACTGCTATATAACGTAACTTCAGTTATACGTAATAAAATGAACCTTATGGGAAACATTATTTTCAGCGCACATAAATGCAACATGTGTGCCAGCTACTGGCATGTTCTATTTGCTACAGAAAAAGCTTAATTATAGTGAGGCTGAAATTGCCTGCAAGAACATGAGCGGAGTGCTCGCTGACGTCATCAGTCAGCAAAGGACGAATAGCCTCGCTCAGATCATTGCAGCGGCTAATGTCAACGCTGCTTTTGTAGGAATGAAGAGACAAAATACTAGCAAGTACTACAATCCAAATGGTAAGGACGCTTTAGAAGACGTTTAAGTTGCAAATGTAAAAGTCATATTTACACATTTCCGTAGTATTAACTTATTGATGTTAAGAGTACAATATACTCGATTCACAAAACACACAGGAACGAATCATACTATTAACTTTTTTTTTATGTTCAGGAGATTCCTTGGACTGTTCAACGTTCCGCGCTTGGGCTTTAGGGCATCCGAGAAAATCATTTATACAATTTGATTGTGCTGCCATAACGCGATATGAAACTTGGCGAAGTGCGTCTTGCAACGAACTTCTTCCATCACTCTGCGAACTACTACCAGGCGGACCCTATAAAATAGGATCGATATTCCGTAAAAGTGGTAATCAGTATTAATGTGTTAAATATTATGAACAATATTAAATATATTTACTGATGAAACTTATCAATGAATACAGTTCTTATACAAAAACGTTTTGTTTCAGAAGAAACTCGCAACGTAACATCTACTGTAAAAACATAATAAATCTATATATTCATACAAAAATTTTGTTATATTTATATCTAGCTAAAAAATGATACTATGCTGTAATACCATACTCTACAACTACTATTAATTCCTTTGCTTGAAAAGGTATCGCAAAAACAAAACGTTGCTGTCATCTTGACAGTCTACCAATATTTACCCCCCACTTCAGCTTCCTCCATCGCCCTGCTCATAGTAATTGTGTCGAATTTATTGTTTACATTGTACTGTTTACTTTTATAACATTATAATAAAATAACATTTAAATAAGAGGAATAAGTGAACATGGGTCAAGGCAAGAGTCAGTTTACAGAGGAAGAGCTCCAAGACTATGAGGTTTGTTACACGAAGCCTTTTAGTAATTAGCGATAGTATGAGTAATAACGAACCACATTACAATTATCATTACCTTGTGTTCTTGTTCGTATTTCAGGATCTCACATATTTCACTAAAAAGGAAGTGCTTTAGTAAGTAAATTGTAATTTGTATTGTAAATGTAATTTTCTATGAATCCTAAATAACAATTGCTTTGATCGTAGTCATTGTGAACAAAAAAATTGTAGGTGAAAACAATGAATCATGATTTCCTGTTTTGTTATTTGTTATGTTATTTGAACGCATCGAGTTACTGTACCTTAGTTCTATGAAACAATATAATACGAATAATTTAAAACATATTTTTCATTCAAACTACTTTCAGTGCGCACCAAAAATTCAAAGCATTGGCGCCTGAGAAGGTGGGCCACAATAAGAATGCTAAATTACCCATGGCAAAGGTGCTCCAGTACCCCGAGCTGAGGGTGAACCCCTTCAGAGAAAGGATCTGCAAGGTGTTCAGTTCTAGCAATGATGGCGACTGTACCTTTGAAGACTTTCTCGACATGATGTCCGTGTTCAGTGACATGGCGCCGAAGGCCGTGAAAGCGGAACATGCTTTTAGAATATTCGGTAAGTACAATCTAATTTAAACTGTTTTCCTCATATAAGGCTCGATTCTCAGTGACCTCATCCTGTCTCAAATGCATCAATAGAAGGGAGATATTAAAAAATGTATATTTTCCAAAACTATTTACCTTTTACCATTATATTTTATTTATGATTTACTATATTTTTCTCAGATTTCGACGGTGATGATATGATCGGTGTATCGGATTTGAGAGAAGTGATCGAGCGATTATGCGGGCCTCAACTCAAGCTGAGCGACTCGGAGATACAGCAGCTGGTGCAGAATGTCCTCGAAGAGGCCGACTTGGACGACGATGGTGCTCTGTCATTTGCAGAGTTTGAGCACATCATAGATAAGAGTTCAGATTTTTGCCAGTAAGTATGGCTATTACGGTACCCTTTACATTTGTGTACGGTACGTTTTCATTTGTGTAACATCACCATAGCCACCATAGCAGCCTCTGCAAGTTGGATGGATCTGTCTGTGGTGCAGTCGATCCCTAGATGGAGGATTTTACCTTTGGCTGTTAAACACTTAGATCAATTTTTATTTAGTTATTTTTTATTATAAATTACCATTATTAAATTGAATATTGTTATTTGTTACAGTGCATTCAGAATAAGGCTGTGAAGAAACAATACTCAATCTTTGTAGAATTAGTTCCAATTAGTAAATTTTTATCTGTTGTATAAATATATTTTACAATCTCATTTGTACAATACATTTTGAATACTAATTAATACTTGTCTGTGCATGTAACTTATGTTATATTTTATGATACTTATTTTTACAATTTGGGTCGAGTTTGATTGTATATTAAATGTATCATTGGATGCGAATTTGATAACAATTATGTAAAGTAAAAAAGAATTACACGTAAATAAAACATCCAAAGTTGTCTCAGAACAATATTTCTTGTGTGAATGTTGAGATTTAAGTATTTGCTCCTAAATATTTTAAAATGTTAATAATACATATAGTTAATTATAAGTCAAGATCCAAAAATAACTTTACACAATATTACACCATTGAGTGTTTTACTAATTTATACGGTGTTATGTTTATCTCAATGAATTAGTCAAAAGATGTCTTCCTTTAGTTAATACGAAATTTTAAATGATCTTATTTATCTAGATAATCGAGTTGAATTAATATTGTTTGTGACGTTTTGAAAATTTGTGTATTTTAAATTATGAGGTGTTGTAGTTTTTTTTAATTAACTTATCGAAACTGATACTGCCAAATAGTGAATAAGATTTCTGTGAGAGATTCGTTGTTTTATTTCTTACACCTGTTAACAAATTGTTGTATAATTGTTGTTATTGATAATGTTTGAGTAATATGTTTTGTTGAGAAAGTGAATTAAGTCTTTTGTAAGTGATTACAAATGATAATATTAGTTGTTATATTTTTTCTTACTTTTAGTTCTTTTCTTACAAAGCGTTCCTTTGTTTCTTTGCAGTTTCCACGGTACCGTATTTTGTATATGTAAATGAATAAACGAAAAAACAGTTAAACAAAAATGTAAATTAGTATAAAAATATTTATTCAACCTAATGGAATATGACAATATGATTATAGTTTCCTTACAATAAAATACCTATGATTAGTTCTGTAGGTAGCCGGGCAACTTCATCCTCATGAAAATCCATGTCGTGAAGAACGATACCAGAATACAGATGAAGGCTACAGATATGAGTAAAATTCTGTTGAGTTTGGGTGTCGAGGGGTTGTGGGTGCGGTCCAAAATGATGAAACCCAGACCTCCGAGAGAGAAGAGGAAGCTGGAGGCGAGGCCCTCCATGATGTACTGGCCGTTGACCCTGTTCGGCATGAACGCGACCGGCCGGCTATGTCCGTGCTCGTCCGTGGTTGATCCGACGCTCGGCGGCTCCACAATCACATCGTATATTATACCTACAATAAAACAACACATAATAACGCGCTTTATCACACATACATACAGTCTTACAAGAATACTATCAGAAAACAAGGCGGCACTAACCTCCCGTCACTAAAAAGTAAGACAGCAAGACCAACGAAAACGTAGTCATTGCTGACGGAGCCTGGAGCCATGATGGTTTTTTTATCTTTATATTTGGTATTTCGAGAACTGTGAATGGTATTGAGAATAATGTTTCCATTTTTAAGGATTTATCAACCTGAACATGTAAATTTCTGTTAAGATTTGACAGTTAATGTTTGACGTTGTTGACGTGACGTGCCAAGCCAACCGCCAGCCGTTGTGGTTGCTTTTTATTATTTTCCTAAAAAGCAGCATTGAAAAATAATTGTTTTCTGTCTCACATTCGTTGTTTTCTTTTAAATATTTTGTATCTAAGTACAAAGTTATATCAACAATGATAATGAAGTAATGTTTATTTTTAGGCCTATCACAGTTTTTTTTCTGCAATATTCGTATTAGTGAAGATCATGGCTACATGCAATAAAAACAATGAGAATTACGCCAATTAATTGATGCCTGTCTTATTTTGTTTTAACCTACATTAAACCGTGTTTCAAAGTTTGTTTAAATGTAATAAACGTTATTTAGCGACACACGACATTTTTTCTCGTAAAAAATGTCGTACATTGTTTCTCGTAAAAAATGTCGTAGAAAGAAACGTAAAAGAATAATATGTAGAAAATAAACACAACCAATCAGATGCAAGTATTCTTATTAAATGTTACGTTACCATTGGCGCTTTTAAAATAATCAATTACAAAATCAACTTTGGACCAATAAAGTGAGCCATAATATTCGATCACAAAAAATTGGAATTTTGGGAACTGTCAAATTTATTACATTCCATGAAACGTTCGTGGACTGATTTTGTCTCCCATTTTTAACATTTTGAAATCGGCAGCTGGATATAGTTTAAATAAATTTTCAATCAAAAAAATATGGATCGGTAATGCGATTGTCACGTGCGGTTTTGTTAAACTCGTGTGTTTTCAGTTTTAGTTGCAAAAGAATGTGATTGTGCTTTAATTTTGCGCACAAAATGAACTATATTGTGGATATTTCACTAGTGTTACGATGAAGGGCGGTCTGTGTATCATTTACACGTCGCTACTGACAATATCAGTGGTATCGAGGTATGTGAAACATATTCTGTATTTATACAAGTCAAGAATCATATGGTCAACAACTTAATGTTTCGAATTTTATTTTCAGTTGTGCTCTTTTTATTCTTGCGGTGTCAGAAGCTCTCCAAGCTGAGGAGACAAATACTAAGGCAGACCTGTCTGGGCTGCATAATGTCTCGAACAAAGTGAAAAAAGTGATTAATAAGGATATTTCCTCCGAGACTCACTTGAATCCAACATTAGAACCGAGTGATCTTGGTGAGGAAACAGCTGAACCGACCACCGACCACCAGATGACGTTCCCCAACACACTGTCTGTGAACTCTGTGACCACCGATGGGTGAGTATGATATAAAGATCTCAGTGAAAGTTACTCTATTGTCTTTGGTCTACTGTATTTTTTTTGCATCCACTCCCAGGTACATGTTTCAATCAATGATTTACAACAACACTTACAATGTCTTATTTTTGTTTGATATTTTAACAATGTGGCCGGCCATTATTTCGTTTGGCAAATTGGTTTCATTTGCCATTTCACTTTCTATCTGATACCTGAAACATACCGTTTATGTTATGTCAGTTGTCAGTAAATATTCCGATTTCACTATGTAGACAATATAGCGAGTATTCCTTGTATGTTGTAACAATAAAAATGTATTAACAGAACACAGTCTTAATAATACTCTCGGAACTCTTGCATAAGAATGAAAGTTAACATACCTGATGGTATTGAAATTTTTAATTTTTCAAATAAAATCTTAATATACATTCTATATATAATATGTGAGGTGCATAGTAATATTATGCTCATAATAATGAGATTTGATACTAATTGTAAACAATGACTGTTGTACTTTGAAATACTGCATTTTATGTGACTGCTATATAACTAAAGGGACTTTTTGTATTCATAGAACCTAAGGAAAAGTAACGCAATATAAATATTATTGCATTAATTATATATGTACACCGATACCAGTTTATCATTAATTTGAGTGAACCATACGATAATAATTTATTTTATTACAAATGCTTCATGAGAAAACGGGAGTCATGTTTAAAAAAAAAATAATGAGGCATACAAGATTTGTTTATTAAAGGTATGATTATTTTCAAAAACACACCATAACTGAACTGTTCACGCATACATAATTCAATAAAGATAAAGTACAAAAATATGTGTGAAAAGTCTCCGACAGCCGAACTGTTGGCTTTATTACATTTAAATTAATTCTGAATCGATTCAAATACAAAAATAAAATCGGTACTATCAAAATTCCGCCATAACTGAGCCGTTGGCAAAATCGCAAGTGAAAAAAAAGTGTCTTTCTTATCTGTAATTGTACTCGTTTGGAATTGGAACTATGTCGGTAACGGATATCCCGTTGTTTTTATTCGCAGCGCCTAGCGCCATTATGACGTTTCGAGCAGGTGACGGCGTTCGCGCGCTTTTTTTCGCCCATCGGTGTCACTAAACGCCCATTCCATTGACATATCAATGAAATTGTGCGTCGCAGTTTGTTTTTAGTCTAACCGTTTTATTGGTATCTGTTCTATTAAAAAAAAAAATTAATTTCTACAAAATCGAATACAATACACATAAAAACGCCTTGTATTCGTAGTGATTGTCATTTAAATTATATATTCTGCATCTGTTACCTGCTACCGGGCACAGGACTTCTGCGAGTGGAGCTTGGAGCATACTCCGCTCGTTTCCATGGTGGATTGGTGGAGAAGACAATTTGATGTTTCGGATTATTTTAAATCACTGACGATGCTCAATTTATTTTCAGTCTAGGTATATACATATTGTTATTTTGATGCAACGAACAAGCCTAACAGTTTTGAATTAAGTCGTATTTGATTATCCAAAACATATCCGAATGCAATCACGTCACGTGTACGACAGAGATATACTTATGCGCGTCAATGGTTGCGTGAGCGAGACACTAGAATCGTGCACTGGTTGTCGTCTCGTGAATGAGAAAAGGCGGGAACTAGAATCTAATCACATCCGTTGACTTTTTATTATGTGCCAATTATTATTAATTATTGTTTTAAAAAAAAATCAAATGTGCGTAAACTTGATGTAGATGCTATTTAATCAAGTCTTATTGTTTGTCACCGTTTTTCACCTAATTCATCTGTATTAAAAATATTATTTCATTACGTTGCAATTTAAAAAAACACGGTTTCGTATCAACCGGAACTGAATTTTTTTGAAAATAATTTCAGAATATACAGATGGCGATCAAGAGCGGAAGGACGGCATAAAATAAAAATAAAAAAAGTAACCAACAAAAAGTTAGCTTAAGAATTAAAAAAGCGTGAGCCTTCTTTGGCGATTTGTATCAAGCATCTGATTCCAAATTAGGCATTTAAATGTCCGTGTCACGGTAACCGGCACAGCTGAAAAGTATACACACTACATACATGTATTTATTACGCGCAGACACAACAAACAAATTAGCTCACGAATCAAACCCGCAACCCTCGATTTCGCATTTGTGATCGCTATCCACTAGACCAAGGTGCCGGGTAAAAAATGAACGTTTTTCCGTGATGTGTTCAATTCGCATATCGCGATTAAAACTGGAACGGAATCAAGGTTTATATTAGATACCATTATAGATCGCACAAGGATGAATGTTTAAACCAAGGTCTTCCGTGTGATGCAAGTTAACAGATGTTGTGGTGATTCGAACGTTTATTATCCTTAAGTGTATGTATGTAGCCTTATGATGAATAAAACAATTTGAATTTGAATTTGACTTAATTTTATGTAACTATGTAGTTTTGCAACATAGTTACACAACTACATACATGCACATAAGTACATAGTTTAAGAAGCAGTGATGGCCTAGTGGTTTGAAATCAGCCTCCCACTTCGGGGGGTCCGGGTTCGATCGTGGCACCTCTGATTTATTACTTGCGTTTTATAAGTAAAATTTAAATATCACTCGCTATAACGGTGAAGGAAAACATCGCGAGGAAACCCGCAAACCTTACTGATGTTATGAATTATATAATACTTTCTGTGGTGTGTGAAGTCTACCAATCCGCACTTGGCCAGCGTGGTAGACGATGGCCTAAATTCCTATCACCGTGCGAGGAGACCCGGTCCAGCGGTGGACCAACATAAGGGTCGAAAAAAATTTCGTTTTGGATAGTAATCCAATTTCTTATTTTCCATTATTGTCATCCATAATAAATGCACCGATCAGAAAGTACGACTACATGATTCATGTTCGATTATAATACGGGTATTTTAAAAAGACTTCAGATTGAAAAAAAAAACACTTTTGAAAGTTCCAAAGTTTTACAATCACCGCCGACAAGCAGTGGAGCGATTCAGGTTCTTTATTAAAGGCTTGTTCACACTAGGCGGTTCCGACTGGCGCATTTGCATTAGTTCGGTATTATCACTTAGAATGGGTCGTGGGTGAATTTTCCCAGGGTATCGTTATTGTTAAGTAACACCGGGCGAAGACGGAAAACGGAGGGACGGCCGCCAGTGGCAAATTTTAATAACAATAATTGGGTCCACGTACATTTATCTGATTCCATATCAAGCAATTAAATGTTCGTATCTTGGTGTTTTATATATTACATCCAGACTGAAAAAGCAAATGTGCCCATAATAAACTGATTTTTGTTTTTTTCTTTGTGTCTTTCTCATCACAAAAATGCTTGTCTTGGATGGGAGTCGAATCCGCCACCTCAGATTTTGCAGCCAGGCGCTCGCTGACGAGGCCAGTCAATTTTCCCGAGTATCCCCGTTTCGGCTAGTTAAGTAATAGGAATTGGTTATGCCTTCATGGATTTAAAGAAACTTCCAAATTACCATTTTCAAACTGACGTGTGCGCTTGAATTGGCAGTTTTATGTGCAGTTTGTAAGTTTATTGTAGGGATGAAGTCGCGCGGTCGCACCGTCCAGTGTGAAACGGATCTAAGTGAACATTGGCGCGCGTCCGACATTGTCGAGTGCGGAAATCGAAAGTACCTACCGCTGAATATAGATAGTCGCGAATATGGCCTTCATTAGAGATGGCCTGAGATGCAGTTACACCGAGTAACCGAGTACCGAGTACCGAGTACCGAGTACCGAGTACCGAGTACCGAGTACCGAGTACCGAGTACCGAGCACCGAGCAGCGAGCTTCACTGGGTTTGATTTTAATTTGTACTTAACGGAGTTACTCGGTGTGCATTTATAGGTATATATGATTTGTTCGGAGCACATTTCCATATATGACTTCAGTCTAACTTTAGGTTAGATGATGTGCATAGGCTGCAGTGCCCACATAAAGCCTTAATTTAGAGAAACTCATTACATGTGTATTTCCAACCATATACTCGGCAGTAGGTAGGTGCTCGCTAGTACGCGCCGGAACCGACATATTTGACCGATTACGAGTGGTAGAACAGTCTTCGAATATTATATCGATATATGCTTGTTTTTATTTCACCGGCTTTTTTCTCCCGGTCTACTATAGCCTGAGGGGCAAACAAAGCCGAAATAATTAAGATAACTAAAACATGATCTTCATTGAGTGTATGTGATTATGATTATGATGAATAAAACAATTTGAAGTTGCTTGTATATATGCCGATATATGCCTGTATATATGCCGATAATATGGTAATATGCCGGGTACCTAATTTTAATAGAGTAGGTACTGTTTTTAAAAAAAACCTTAGTTGCATTGTAAATACAATTTTTTTTATATTGCGTGATACTCATTTTAAAGGCAAGTGAAATTTAAATGTTTACAACAGCTTGTACATACGTTTATATGCTCAGGTGAGTTCTTCTCGCACACATTTTATGATTCCATTGCGCATTTAAAAGAAATACTTTTAATATTGATTTAAAGAGTAATAACACAATATATGTATGTAATATGCTCTATTGTGCACACCCTCACACATAAGTAACAGGAGAAAAACAACACAATCACACACACATGTACTATACAGAACCAATTTAAAATAACACAAAGTAGAATACTTGAAAAGGCTGTTATTATTATTATACCATCACGCCAGATCCCTGACGGGGTAGGCAGAAAGCACCGAGTGCACAAATATCTCTGTCCTTGCAAACCTGACGTGCTCCGTCTACATTCATCACTCTTCATGCATACACGCCGGTTTCGGAGACTCTTGACTCCCCCGTCAGCCAGTGTCTGATCTATTTGGTCGAGATAGGACAGTCTAGATCTCCCTCGGCGCCTACATGTATCAACACTCGCATTGTATATCTTATTTGACTGGCCCCGTGGTCGAGTAGTTAGAGACCCTG
>DWDX01005840.1:0-10158 GCA_018245675.1 Agara michaeli | reverse complement strand
CTACAAAATTATACAATTTAAATTTAAAATTGTAATCAATATATTTTAAAACTGTAATATTTATATTTTAAAATTGTAATATTTACATCCCAGTTCGGAAGTGAAATTGAATTAAAAGCTAAGTACATATAATACAAGATGAAGCTAAATTTAAATTGATGTCCTATTTTAGAATTACCCTAACACTATTCCACTCTCCATAGCTTCATTAGTCTTACTCACATTAGTCGCACCTGTGTATTGTTATCTAATGTATGATTTATAATTACATACAAAATCTAGACATTTCAGACTTGAGTATATAATTGGTCCTATGAGTTTGGCATATTACAAAAATTACATTCATTGATGCATTTAATCTAGAAAAATTTAATTGTTAACAATACATACTTCCATAGGTGTAAATTTATGTGACTTTTCATTCTGCAACAGCTTGTCACCTTCAAGATACAATTTCTTCGCTAAGTCTTGCAGTAAAAAAAATATGTCGTACAAATGAAAGTCCAAAAAATGAGCAAAAACTGTAGGCATGGACAGTTTCAGGAAGTTGAAAACATTTTTCAGATATTCGCTCAACGCTTCACGACGTTGCTCGACGAACTTGGGTGTCTTGTTTCGTATAACTTTCTTTGGAGGCAGCAAGTCCTTCGCGAGCCCATAATCAATCATTAACTTGTCATTCAATTCAACAAAGTCACTGTACCGATGCAATACGTTCCACTGCACATGCCCCACTTTAACTGTTATTTTATAGTACGTTACATTGTCCTTGCTACTAGTATCGCCTACACTAACCGAACTCTCATTTCTATGATTCACAAAAGACGACATCTTCGATACGTACGTGGTCTTGTTAGTTACGTATATAATTTTCGCATTTCGCGTGATGCAATACACAACAAGCAACCACCGCAAGCAAACAAATATAATGAAAAAAAATTCTACGTAATATAACGCAGTAAAAGCAATTTGACAATGACAACATACCATTTGATGGTTTGAATTCATACTGACTTACTGTCATTAATGACATTTATGAAACATGTAAATATAAATAAAATTACATTTAACTAATAGCTGTTTCATTCCAAAAGTAAAATACTATAACTATGTTAGATAGTTATTTTTAATCGAATTGCTATGCTTGAATAAAATGTAATTCTCAGTCAAAAATTTTATTACATGATCTAAATTGTCACAATGTTCTGCTTAAAATGTGTCATCTGTTTTAACGCATTTTCGCGCGTATTTTGACTTTGACATATTGACAATGAAATAACCTCTGCTGTGAAGCTTTCATCAAGCTTCTAACGTTTTAAAGTATTTATAAGTATTTGTTAAACTAGCATTACATTGAAAAATAGTACATAAACTGAATATTCGACATTATGGTTCGTATAATTACAAAGATCATAGTGAAAAATATTTCATAAATAAAGCCATGAAATCTGAACACAAAGTTGTATCGTGTCTCAATGAAGTTTTTGTTTTTGAGTTTAGAGTTCTCCAGCGCCAGATACGCCTTCGGATAGAGATGGGGCGCGTTCCAGAATGACATCACCTGCCCGTGATTATGAAATGTTTGAAGATGAAGGTGCCATACTTGGAGATAACCCACTTGATGAAGAAGAGGAAGATGGAGAGGAACTCTTCAATGACAACATGGAGGCGTGAGTCAAACATTATATATTAGATCTGATTGGTACTAAAACGACTTGTGTTAATTATTTTCTAAATAAGTATTAGTAATGCCAGATCATATAAAAATGATTAAAAACTATTTTCCTCTAAAACGTTGTTATTATAATAAAGGTTATTATATTTTTTTAAATATAATTACACGAAATACCTTATTTTACAACTTTTGTATCTGTTTCAAAATTCAGTACTTCTTTCATTTAAGACCTTCACTATTACTTTTGAGTGCTCAGGCACCGGCACTGCTCGTTTATAGTGGTTTTATTACTCTCTGTAAACATATTTTTAAATGGAATGAGAACATTGCTTATACTTATACTTCGGTGACGTAAAACTGAATTTTATGGATCAGAATATATTCCATATAATTGGGTCTAGATATTGGTAACACATGCCTTGGTAGAAATGAATAATTTGGTTTTTTTATGCGCATGCTTCCTATGTACGAGTATATGAGTTGCACTGTGTAACGAAGGTACGTGGAACCATAAATTTTCACCGTCAATGATTACTTAGTGATATTATTAGAGAGCGATGAATGTAGATGAGGCGCGTCAGGTTTGCAAGGACAGAGATGTTTGGCACTTGGTGATTTCTGCCTACCCCGTTAGGGACCTGGCGTGACGGTATGTATGTATGTATGTATGTATATTATATAATTTATTGTATC
The DNA here is from genome assembly GCA_018245675.1 of Agara michaeli. Lineage (NCBI taxonomy): Eukaryota > Metazoa > Arthropoda > Insecta > Lepidoptera > Hesperiidae > Agara > Agara michaeli. The sequence continues at coordinate 7,790 of DWDX01005840.1, read as the reverse complement.
AATTTTAAGACTGTATGATAAATATAAAAGTGGTGGAAAACCTTAGTCTGCAGGGGAACCCATAGGAAATAAATGAGAATGATAGCAATATGCTAAAATCAAATTCAAAAGGGGTTATAATTATCTAATATATAAAATTCTCGTGTCATAGTGTTTGTAACAGAACTCCTCCGAAAAAGCTTGACCGATTCGTATGAAATTTTGTGTGTATATTCAGTGGGTCTGAGAATAGAATGTAAACTATTTTTCATACCCTTAAGTGATAATGGTGGTTCACCACAAAATTGTTATATTTATTTTTTGGACAATTTTTTTTATTTTTTTATTATTTGGCAATAAAACATACATACAACCAAAAAATTTAGCCTGTCTGCCACCAACCCCTATTTTCTTATAGCGATATTAGTATTTTAATAATTTTCTCCTATCGACGGTCTGTAATATGAGCATCCTAGAAAATTGAAATGCTGCCCGAAGTCACTGTTCCACCTGGACAAAGTCGCGGGCACAGCTAGTAGATGTATATAATAGTATGTTACAATCTTTCTCTATCTTGCTGAGCTGGCATACAATTATAATTTAGTTAAATTCTTAACTCATGAAAAAATCTATAAAAGCATTATATTGTGTTTATATATGTACGCTTATCAGGTATTCGGTACACAGGCATTCAATTGCTTATCCCAAATATTACTCCTATTATTATTCAACTGGTAACCTTTTTCTATTGGTCCAATGCAAACAAATTTGCTACCAAATTGATTGTCATATTCTACAATTCTATCATTTCCAGCGATTACCGTCCAATGCCGGCGTTGGATCGCTATGACAACGAAGACTTGGACGATGGTGACTACGACGCCATGTCCGTGGAGGACCGCGTGGCTGCCGAGCGGGAAATGCGACGACGAGACCGGGACGAGGGAAGGATGAGAAGAGATGATCGCGACCTCCTATATGGTACGTTATATAATAGGATTTGTATAATGTTGACATTACAATGAAATGTCCATATTCACTTGAGAAACATTAAATGTTAGTAGCAGAAACTTGAAACTATCCAAAAGTGTACTGTTGTTTACTTTTTTTGCCTGTTTGCTAGATTAATTTTATAAAGAAAAATCTAACACATAATTTTCTTTCAATGTATTTGCAATTTTTACAGATGAATCAGATGAAGAGAGCGCAGACGCACCAAGAGCAAAACGCCGCCGAGCCGCTGAGAAGGCGGCTACAGGCGCCGACGAGCAGGTGGAAGAGGGCATTGAGAGTATTGAAAACCTCGAAGACACTAAAGGCTATTCCACAAAGGAGTGGGTCTCTATGTTGGGGCCAAGGACAGAAATAGCAAACAGGTAATAATTGTAAGATCCCTGGATACAATTGTATTGTGTAGGTATATCCCCCCCAGATATGACATGGGACTATTCGAAACAAGAGTGAATAGGCTTTTTTATGTATGATGAAGGATTTAAAAAAGTTACATACATTAAGCATGTTGTGTAAATAGTTATGTTGACAGTTAAATAATTGGTTCAAGCATAACGTTTTGACTGTTACAAAATATACTATATTATACACAGATTACAAAAAATAAACAGGTCTAAAACAATTTGTGACAATTGATTTTCAGGTTCAAAAACTTCATACGCACATACACGAACTCCAAAGGCCAATATATGTACAAGGACCGCATAAGGCGCATGTGTGAACACAACCAGGCCTCGTTCCATGTGGAATTCGACGTGCTCGCCAGGCGGCAACAAGTGCTCGCCTACTTCTTGCCGGAAGCGCCCTTTCAAATGCTGCAAATATTCGACGAAGTCGCCAAAGAGATAGTCTTGCAAATATTCCCAAGCTACGAGCGCGTGACGTCAGAAATTCACGTTCGCATATCGGATCTGCCGCTGATCGAAGAGTTGAGGACGTTCAGGAAGCTCCACTTGAACCAACTCGTGAGGACGGTCGGTGTTATCACGGCGACGACGGGAGTGCTGCCGCAGCTGTCGGTCGTGAAGTACGATTGCAACAGGTGTGGATACATTTTGGGGCCGTTCGTACAGTCGCAGAACTCTGAGGTGAAGCCGGGATCGTGTCCAGAGTGCCAGAGCGCTGGGCCGTTTATGGTGAATATCATTCAGCAATTGTTATCAGCTAAGAATCGTTATGAAAAGGCCGTCAAACCAAAAGACACCCTAAAATGCAATTTATAGTATCACACCAGGTTCTAGGGTAACTAACTACCGTAGTGCCAAATATCACAGTCCTTACAGACCTAATGTTATTCTTCTATATTCATTACTCTATAGAATCATTATGATTCTAAAATTGTTATGGATGTGGTTGTTATATTGGTAGATCTAAAGAAATAACATTTTCAACAGGTAAACATGGAACAAACTGTGTACCGGAACTACCAGAAAGTGACTATCCAAGAGTCACCAGGCAGGATCCCCGCCGGTCGGATTCCTCGCAGCAAGGACTGCATCCTGCTGGCCGACCTGTGCGATCGCTGCAAACCGGGCGATGAAGTTGATCTGACTGGCATTTACACTAACAACTACGATGGATCACTCAACACTGAACAGGTAAGGTATATTTGAAAAATGATTCTACCCTCACGTGATTTATATAACGATTCTGTTATGCCAAGAATAAAATATACCTTATGAAATGTATTTGAGAGATTCATATTTATAACTATACAGCACAACACTTATTTCCGAACATTATCTTTTTTTAGGTGATGTAGATAGTGATTTTGTATTGCCAAATAAAATATTGTTACAAACCTATACAGTATGCTCCTAATTTGTTAAAAATAATACTCATATAAAAAACTTGAAGATTTCATTTACAATCGTACTGTTCAAAGCTGGAGGTGCTTAAGTTGAAATCGCCCACAGTATTGTATGGGTTTATGTTATTAAATAAACATTCTGTAAATTTCTCAGCTCAGTTTGTGATAAAAAAGTTATTGGTATACAAAAAAGTGGGAAAATTACTACAGAACTTTTATTGATTCGCACTTGTATTTATCCTTTTCAGGGTTTTCCGGTATTCGCAACAGTGATAATTGCAAACTATATTGTTGTCAAAGATTGTAAGCATATTGTTGAATCGTTGACCGATGAGGATGTCGCAAATATTGTCAAGTTGTCAAAGGACCCACAAATTGGAGACAAAATCATTCAGAGCATAGCACCATCTATATATGGTTATGAGTATATCAAGAGAGGTCTTGCATTGGCTTTGTTTGGCGGTGAACCTAAGAATCCAGGTAATTATTAACATCTATTAACTGAATTCCACTAACAGTCTTATCCCTACAGCTCTATTAGAGGTCCGTTGCAGATGTCCATGGGTGGAAGCGGCTACTCGTGACTGCTGCCAACTAGTTCGCTACTCTCCTACCATTAAAAAAAAATTAACAACAACATACCATCACGTCAAGTCCGTACCGTGGTAGGCAGAAAGCACCGAGTGCCAAATAGCTCTGTCCTTACAAACCTGACATGCTTCGTCAGTTTTAAAAAAAGAAACGGTTATCATTATATTGAGTATAATATAATTGAGTATAATTTTGATTAAATAACATTTGGTAAATGCCTTTTTCTAGGAGAAAAACATAAAGTGAGGGGTGATATCAACGTACTGATTTGCGGGGACCCCGGCACCGCCAAGTCTCAGTTCCTGAAGTATACAGAAAAGGTTATTAATTTAAACAATACTTTGATAAACTCTGCCTTAAAAGTATCCAATAATGTTATTAACTAGGAAAACGTACGACAATTGATAGCAACCCTAAATGGCATATTTTTAAGCATTGGTAATTGGGCACTCCCGGTTTCCACTCAGTTCATTCAAGACAAACAACAAGTAGTTTCTTTTCTGTCAATTTAAACACATACAATTAACAATTTTATCTGATGATCTAATGTTGGTATAATCTTATTTAACAGATTGCACCTCGGGCCGTGTTCACGACGGGGCAGGGCGCTAGCGCGGTGGGTCTTACAGCCTATGTCCGAAAAAACCCTACCACAAGGTAAGAAAAAACTGACAAGTTTCCCGATTTATTGGTTAGTGAAGTAAATATTAATAATTAGGGTCAATTCCACACAGCTATCTGATTCCAAATTAGGCAATTTAGCCTGTGTTATGGTAACCAGGCAACTGATAAATATATACACATAGAATATGTAATTATTGTGCTCTTCACACCAATGTTGGTCTTGGATGGGAATCGAACGCACAATCTCCGGTTTTGCAGTCAGGGTCTCTAACCACTCGACGTCGAGGCTAATCAATAATAGTACATACATACATATATACATAACATCACGCCAGGTCCCTAACGGGGTAGGCAGAAAGCACCGAGTAATAATAATTATTATGAAATGGCAGAGAGTGGACGCTGGAGGCGGGCGCGCTGGTGCTGGCGGACCGCGGCGTGTGCCTCATCGACGAGTTCGACAAGATGCCTGACCAGGACCGCACGTCCATCCACGAGGCGATGGAGCAGCAGTCCATCTCCATCTCCAAGGCCGGCATCGTCACCTCGCTGCACGCCAGGTAACCGCTGTAATCATTTGTGCATCTGTTATGTATTTTCTCGTAGTTCCATTGCTGGACACGGCTCTCCTATTGCCGCCTAATAAATATTCTCATCATCACCGTCGCTTGAACGGGTCACCTCTCATAGTGAAAGGGATTTATGCCATAGTCCACCACGCTGGCCGAGTGCGGATTGGTTGACTTTACTCATCTCAGAACATATTATATACTTTGTAACATCTCTAAGGTGTGCAGGTTTCCTCGCGATGTTTTCCTTCACCGTTATAGCGAGTGATATTTAAATTTTCATTCATAAAACGCACGTAATAAATCATCAGAGCGCGCCAGGAACGAAACCAGACCTCGCGGTGTGGAAGGCTGAATTTCAAACTAGTTTAACAGTGCTTATAACCATTTAAAACGTAACATCACGCCTATAATCCCCTAAGGGGTAGGCAGAGGAGTGTAGTACACCCCCACATTTCACCAGTTACGTTTAAGTAAGTGTAAGTTATAACCATTTAAAAATACCTATTAATAACTATCCAGATGTTCAGAATACAGCAGATGCGTAAAGACGTATTGTTTTTTGAACAGGTGTTCTATAATAGCTGCCGCCAATCCGATCGGCGGGCGCTACGACGCGTCGCTGACCTTCACGGAGAACGTGAACCTCTCCGAGCCGATCCTGTCGCGGTTCGACGTGCTGTGCGTGGTGCGCGACGAGGCGGACCCCATGCAAGACGCGCATCTGGCCAAGTGAGCGTCATATACGAGCACTGCGGGTTTGGAAACCGTTGGTATATCGGGATGGAAGAGTTCCTGTGATCGTTCCCGGGATTGAAATTATCCCCATACGAAATGTGTTCCCGGAGCGCTATGATATGGGGCTTTTCAATAAAGGCGCAAAAAGAGCTCTCCTCGAAAGCCGGCAGCGCACTGACGACTCTTCGGATGTTGCAAGTGTCCATAGGCGACGGTGACCACTTACATCATGTGGCCCGTCTGCGTGTTTGTTGGGCTAAATGATATAAATTACTATCAACAAACAGATGGACAAACAGAGTTACTTTGCATGGATTATCACTCCAGCTTGTTGTGGCTCCAATGTAGCTAGTTTATTGCCCAGTTTGTGCCGATGTCCTATAACGTGTATGAAAATTTAATCCGTAACTTGTTATGGTCATTAGTGGCATTGCTGTTGTCTTCACTAGCGGCACAGTGTGCGGCAGCATTTAACGTTGGAATTGGAATTATGTTTCAAAATCACCCAAAAACATTTTGACAAGAACATTTTTTAGCTCTTAATTAATTTCTCTAATATTCAATGTAAATAGTGATCAGTAAAAAATATTATTTGTTATCATAATCATACGGAGCGGTATTACACAGGTTCGTTGTAAGCTCCCACATCCGGCATCACCCCACGCAGAAAGGTACAGCTCTAGAAGAGAACGCCCCGGACGAGGATACGACCATATCGCAGGAATTGTTGAAGAAATATATCGTTTACTCCAGAGAAACCGTACACCCTAAACTACAGGTACAAGTTTGTTTTTATATATTAGCAGTAAATTGTTTAGCCAACGCCATCTCTTAGAAACTTGTGGAACTTGTCATCACTACATAGTATAAAACGAAGTCGCTTTCCGCTGTCCCTGTGTATGCTTGGATCTTTAAAACTACGCAACGGATTTTGATGCGGTTTCTTTTAATGGATAGAGTGATTCGAGAGGAAGGTTTATATGTATAATAATGTATGCGCGGGACGAAGTCGCGGGTAAAAGCTAGTTAATTATAATCCTTTCTACTGTAAAAAAATGTTCCACAATAGAAATATTGAGATCACTAATCGACATAAAGACTAAGCTATCTCTCGAGTTAAATCAATCTACACATAATTTGCTAAATTTCCTAAGGTTTGATTGAATATTTGCTAAGTCGCAAACAAATATTTTGATACTTATATAATAATGGTATGGTGCTGGTATAATTATCAAATGATTTCACAGAATATGGACCAAGATAAAGTGGCGAAGATGTACAGCCAGCTCCGGCAGGAGTCTCTCGCTACAGGCAGCTTGCCGATCACTGTGAGGCATATCGAGTCAGGTTATAACTATTCTTATCTATTTTAGCTTAGACAAACTGTCAAATCAATTCAGTTAAGACTACAGAATTTAATAAAGGCTTTCATATAAAATCGAGAGACATACATACATATCACAAGTCACGAATCTGCTGGAAGAAATATCAGTAGAGATAAGTGATACCTTTGTAATCACGGAATTGATGTCATTTATTAACATACATTATGTGTGCGTGAATTATTAAACAAATCGACTGATTTGGTTAAGTTCCAACACGTGTTGAATCAAAAGTGTTAGACTAAATCAGATTTAATTTGAATTTATCTGAATTTTGACTTGGTATTGTTTCCATTATTAATTTCAATTCAATTTTTTCATTTCCAATTTGATGCTAATTAACTCGTTGCAATTCAATTGTATGTTACTTAAGCGTAACTTTGTTATATGCTATTTAGAGAGGTATATCTGTATCTCTGTCCGAACACTAATAAATTTAAATATATCCAGTGATCCGCATGAGCGAAGCGCACGCCCGCATGCACCTGCGGACGCAGGTGGGCGAGGAGGACGTCAACATGGCCATCCGCACCATGCTGGAGAGCTTCGTGGACACGCAGAAGTACAGCGTCATGAGGGCCATGCGCCAGGTGGGTCACGCCCATTTCCAAGTCACTAGGGACTTTTACTACAAACTACTACTGTTTTATTCATTTTAAGGTACATACATATGTCAATGAAGGTCATGTTCTGTTCATCTTACTTCGGCTTTGTGTTCTTCAAACTGTAGTAGACCGGGAGAAAAAAGCCGGTGAAAAGAAATTGTAGCCCCTTTTAAATAACAGCAATGCTAAACCCTTTTGCCTCTCCTGCTTTCATCAAAGTCGTTACACAAGTTGTCTATAAAAAGTTCCAGTGACCTGGCATTCAGCTGTGTCTGGAAACCGTTTTTATTGGTCCACTGCTGACCCGGATCTCGTCTCACAGTGACAGGGATTTAGGCCATAGTCTACCACGCCGGCCGAGTGCGGATTGGTAGACTTCGCACACCTCAGAAAATATTATATGCTACTAGCTGACCCGGCAAACGTTGTATTGCCATATAAGAGTGAGAAAGAAAGGAGACCGGCTTCGTTCTCATCCCTA
>DWDX01005839.1:0-10159 GCA_018245675.1 Agara michaeli | reverse complement strand
CCAGCAGTTTCACCTCCTCCGAAAATGGAGAAGCCAACATGCTGTTGACGTAGCCCACCTGCTTAGATTTGACAAATTCAAAACAAGACATTCTCAACGATCGATTTCTTTTCTTAAGGAGTCGTTCTAGTATGACATAAGCAGATCTTGATAATTTCATCACCTACCCTTGTCAGCGTAATTCAGCAAAACCCTAACCCCGCGCTCGTATGCTTACGTAAACATTGTTACATATATTTTCTAATGTTTGAAATAAAACCTACTAAAAGTTGCAAAAAAAAAACACAAATTATAAACAAATATTGCTGACGTAACCATCTAGACACCCCAGACCGATGTCATCAAAAATAAGTGCTTACGTAACACTTAAATGACACTTTCTGTTTTAAACAACAGAGTGCATTGTTGATAACAACAACGGAATGTGGACTGTCCATTGGAGGTATTCCCGAAGCGGTATACCATGGGGCAGTTAAAAAAAAGGGTTAGAAAGCTCTTCTTCAAAACCAGCAACGTACGGATAACTTCTTTAGTGTTACATCTACCGACGATGAGCACTTGCCATCAGGTGCCCCGTCTGCCTACTTCCTTGGTTAAATGTATAATAAATACAGCCAGCACAATACTCAGTCAGTAGTATTATGTTCCCAGTGGCGTCCATAAGGAGCAAGTATCAGATCGACAGGACATCTTAGAAAATGCGTCGTTGTCTCTGCGACAATATAGAAAGCACTCGAAGCCGCTATTGTTCGCAAATCTCCACCTAAACAAGTGAAACCTACATATCACATCTAAAGTGTAGCCAGTTTTCCCGTAGATATGGGGATGGGTGGAATAGATAAGCTATTACGATTTCGACAAAGAACCGAAGAGAACACGAGAGAAACTGTGACATAGCCGCAAACTGTTTGTTGCACTGAGCTAGAAATGGTAAGGTAAATGAATTCTTTGCGAAGGTAAAGGTAGTGTGGGACGGTATCTGACTAGGTGGGAAGTTTAACGGCACAATGGCTCTCATTAGAGAAAGCTTGTGTTCAGCCGTAGATAAATACAGGGTGATGACGTTACTAGGAAGCCTTATTTATCTAGATGTCCAGTTGACTTGCTTCCAGTGGCCAATGGGAATATGCTACTGGTGGTTATAAAGTTATAATAATAATGCTTGGGACAATTTCACACGGCTATCTGATTCCAAATTAGGCAATTGAACGCCTTTGCTATGGTGACCGGGCATACATACATACGATATAACACTTTTACAGATTTCTCTTGGTCATAAAGTAAAACGACAATTCGAAACATGGAATTGAATGTTACGTAGCGTATGGAAATATATGTGTTCACATTGTACGTGTTTCCGCTCACATTAGCGAGCGATCGTTTTACTGAGCATTAGGTAAATTATAAGCTCGAATGGCGACATTTGATATGTTTGCGTCGCGGCAACGGGCCGAGCCCCGCTATCATTACGCTGCAGAACATTATGTTCAACAACTACACTTTATACTTTCTTTACACTAACTTAACTTCGGTTTCTTTTTGTTCGTTAATTCATTTATTTAATGATTCAGTACACCGGATAATCGATCGGGCGATATTTTGAATATAGCTGTCGGTCCACTTTGTTATCGTTAAACCGCGTCGGCACCTTTACGGGCGTAGATACATCCGGGCTGGAGCAGCGTGGCGGAGAATGCGCCAGGTCGGCTGGGGTCTCGTGCCTAGTAGTGGAAAGTAAAAAAAGGTTGCAAAACATATCCCTTATAGTATTGCGGTTCGCACGAGGTTCTATAAGCTAATGAGTCGGATTAAAATTTAAATTAGGAACTAAAATTTAAACCATCCCTCTCACACTTCATACTATACCAAAGACAATTTCATTAGAATATGATAAACCTTCCTCTTAAATCATTCTATCTATTGATGGAAGCTGCATTAAAATCGATTGCTTAGTATGAGAGGTGTTAGCGTACAGACGGCGGGAAATGACTCTGTTTTATACTATGTAGATATAACTTAGAGATGGTCGTAGATCAGCTAGTGAACAGAGAGAAGGAAAGAAAATATTTATTCCATCCATTTTTACATTTGATTGAGTGAAAATAGATAAATAAAAAAAACAAAAAAAGAATTACAAATAACGTTACAAATTTAGGAGTCTTGTATAGAAATGATGAAATGGTGTATACTCAGTCTCAGCACTAGCGCTGATTGTCAGTGCGCCTCCGAATTTCGTTAAAAAGCACCCAGTCTCATCATGGTGAACCGTGACCGTGGGTCCGCTAGTGTAAAAGTTTCCATCGACAATATCGAGTGCAGGTTGGCTGGCGGGGGTGCAGCGGCGCGGTGTCGGATGGCGCCGCTCCCACGTTTGCCATAACAGCGTTAGTGTTCTATTGGATGTCGATATTGCGTAGGTACAACCTGCAACATATCAAACTATACTTTCAAATACTTATTTTAGGATTTTTAAGTTTAATTACTGAAACTTGTAATATTAATGGTTTAACTCCAATGGTCGAGTGGTTAGAGACCCTGAATGCGAAACCGGAGGTCGTGGGTTCGATTCCCACCCGGGACAGACATTTGTGTGAAGGACACTTATTTTTGTTCTGTGTCTGGACGTAATAAAAAATCTATATGAGTATTATATTGTAGTTTGTCAGCTGTCCGGTTACCGTAACACAGGCATTCAACATGCATGCCCACATATATACACACATACCGGTCTAATCATAACTCTCTTCGCTTTGCAGTGGAGTAAAAAGACAGTTCACTTAATGCAATTCATTTGAAAAATTCTATATAAAAATTTGGTCCAAACGATGTACATAACAGTATATAACTATGTAACCGTGAAGTTTCTTTAACATCCGTTAAGAACTTTTTGCGTGAAAGAGTAACAAAGTATAGGATAATATTAGTTGGATAGGATAGGACATTACATTTGGCGTCTAAAACATAGTCGCCCCGGCTTGTTTCCATTAATAAATATGAATATTAAATATTGCAAACTCCTTTTATAATTAAAACGGAACAATATCGAAATGTTACACAATTTGTTATACCTATTGTTTGCAAGTCCAACTGCTTCGCATCGTAGACCATGCCAAATCGTAACATACTAACAGCCCGCCCCGGCTCGCACGGTACTGCACCGCTTAGCTCTATTGTCAATAATTTCCGCAGCGTACACGATATTACGATCTTTTTCACACGTCGAGTTACATTATCGAAGTTCTCATACGGATCCCTAATTTTTTTTAAATATTCTATCGCCTATGTTCATCGGCGACAATGTAGGATTCTAATGGTGAAAGAATTTTTCAAATCGGTCCCGTAGTTTCAGAGTCTACTCAATGCAAATAGACAATCGAATCTTTCCTCTCTATAATATTGATATAGATTTGAGAGTTTCAAAACTGTTATCTGGCTTTTGTAACCATAATGCCGAATATCGAATATTTTCTCATCAGTGCTGGATACATCAATAACCGGCCACAAACTAAATAAGATACCACATTTCACTCTGAAAGCACATCCAGTTTTGTGAATATTAATTATATCGGGTTGGTTAATAGTATCTATTACTGAGCTTCCCTGCGTTTGTATTTGTAAATTCAAATTTCGATTTCAAATGCACAGGTAAAACATTAATTAATGCTTGTGCGCTAATGACCGTAACGCATCGTTCCCCGACTGCAGGAATCAAATGTTTCTTTCGCTAAAAGCTTCGGGATATACTCGTATTTCATTTAGATGATTTGCATCCCTTATCAGAATAGTCCCCTTACTGAACTGCGATTAAGTACCCTTATACTAAATACCGTAAATCTTTAATTAAACTTCGTAATACTCTCAGATCAGTCACTTTGATTTTATGTTTTCTTACTTTTCGCGTACGAATGAAGTTGCTTAAATATTAAGATTTGATCCGTGAATGTGAAATTAAGATCTCTTATACTCACATATGTTTGTAAATTTTAAATTCTATCATTAGGTTGTTGTCTGATTTTAAGAATACGCATGCTGTGGCACCCTGTAATTGCGGGTACACAAATAATTTTAATATACATAAAACAATGAGTGTAAACGTAATTTTAAAATGTGATATCTGTGTTGGGTGTCCCAAATAAAATAAATAAATAAGTACTAATTTTTCATAGCCTTATGAAATGCTTAATTGAAATGGAGCTGTATTTTGAATGTCTCTATTAAAACACTTGTTAAGTGCAGCAAAAAGTTTAACGTTTCCTTTCCTTGACGAATGCGTAATTAAATCGTTCTTTTAAATGTTATTAGCAACTCGCACTCGCTTCTGATACTCCTAAAGTCGTTTGAATATACGTATTTGTTAAACTCGCACTCAGCGCACAGGTCAAAAAAAAACGAAATGATTCAGCAGATATACCGTAACTGATTCGTATTTACTATCTGTTGCAGCGAGGCGACAATCTGAGAACTGCTATCATAGCGGAATTTATATTCACACGTAGGTATCCACGATAAACACCGCAGTTCCGTTCCGGTTCCACGATCCATGCAACCACCGCGAAATATTGGCATATTTATACACTTATCATGAGTATCTGTTGGGTACCAGAGTTATTGAAAATACAGATTTTCGTTCGTTCTTATCCACAATTATTTTTTAGAAATTTCTATTAAAAAGCATCGCTGTCAATTCAGTATTTTAGTAAGTATATTGTGTGACTAATCCACACTGGTCCGGAGATACATGGTACTGTGAGACTAATCATTAATTTAATTTAATTGACCTCAGGTCAATTTCAGTCCCATGATTCCATACCACCCCATCCCATCTATAAAAATAGTAATTAATAATACCTATACTGTTACAAACTATAATGTCCTTTCGATAATGGATGGAATATCTATGTTACTTATAACTGTTTAATACAATCTTTTTACTTCCTCTCATGTGAAAGTGGCTTTATCGCAGTAAGTTCATAACTTTCATATATTAGCAGTATATATCAGTATCTTAACTTAGGTTACGTGTAGCGCCACGTCATACAGAATTAAAGAAAACCTACAAAGACACAGTTATTAAAAAATAAAATAAATAATTCCACAAGAACCGAAAAGCGATTCCTTTACATCACTGTAACAATCAATATCGGGTGATGAATAATTCAACACCTAAACAAAAGACTAAAGCGACCATGAAAATAAATTTTCAGCATCAAACATTAAGCCTCAACGGTTTTCCAAATAACCTACGTAGACTGCCATAGCATTATTTTAAATTTATTGACCGACCTCACCGAAACTATTGGCCGGTATCATTAAAGCGTGCACAAAGAATTCGTCCTTGTGCACCTGTACTTAAGGAATACATTCGTGAACGGTGTTCAAACTTTCGGAAGATTCCTGACAATAATGCTGAACGGGATGGCTATTACTATTATTGAATGGTAGAGGTTTGATACGCCCGGGGAACTAGCCGAGTATAATTGTGCTACTGATCTATTGTTATCACCACCCAATTATCGGGGTCCAATTGTTTTACAGTCAGATGGACAAATTTGCTTAGTCGTAGAATTGAATAGCGCTACCAATTATTGTTGAGTTTAAGTTAGCGAACACGTTTTACACAAAGATTTACAATAAACATTCAACAATATTGTTTATATGTAAATTTTAGAATGATAATTCAACACAATGTAAAATTATGTTCTAAATAATCGTAGTATAAGGAAAAATTAGAAGCATTTAATTGTCGAATGAGTACCTACAGGAATATTTAATGATTTAATACGTTTTACACAAAGATTTACAATAAACATTCAACAATATTGTTTATAAGTAAATTTTAGACTGATAATTCAACACAAAGTAAAATTATGTTCTAAATAATCGTAGTATAAGGACAAATTAGAAGCATTTAATTGTCGAATGAGTACAGGAATATTTAATGATTTCATGTAACGAGAGAAAAAAAAATTGAATAATTACCTCCGGGCAGTATCTACCTATTTCCTTCGACAAAGTAAATTTGAACTCGATTCTGTAATTCAACAGAAAATGAATCATTTAAAATAATTCAGCAGCTTCTGCAATTCTCTCATCGACTCTGAATTAAAGTTACAGATTAAAATAATTCTTTTCTTAGACGGTGCTACCATTATGGCTAGTGTAAATTTGTCTCTTTTCGTTTTAAAATTAGACCCGTATTTAACAGTGTATATATAATGAATTTTAATTTGAATGTCTATTATAAAATAAACTTTTGTTTAACAAAGGGGCTACGTGAAATTTGTAATTATTTAATAGAGTTCCGTCGAATGAAGTTTTAGAACCGCTGTATGAAAGGCTACAATTCCAACGGTACAATTCGAGTAGAGTGCTATATATATATATATACGAGAACACCTGCGCAGCGGAACCGGAAACTGGGTAATATAATGTTCGGTGATGTAACACCTGTGTGATTTGCCGCCGATATTTTTGTACGCTACTGACTGTTGTGCTGTTTTATGGTAATGTTACACTTCCATATATTATTGTCATAAGCTTTTATTCAACTTGCTTTGTCAGTTCGTTGCAACTGAATTTTAGGCCTAGTTAAGCCAAGTCGATTGAGTTGAAATTTTGCATAATGTAAATGTTATTTCAGAAAACAAATGAAAATTTAGAATAGTACCTAGCCATAATTGCAAAATGTATAATATTATTTGTCAGTTCTATAAGGAATGAGATATTTGGCACTCGGTGCTTTCTGCCCACCCCGTTAGGGATCTGGCGTGATGGTATTATTATTAAAATATTATTAAAGATCCTTTGTTAATGTGAGATAACATTGTGATCGTAAATAATAAAGAAGACAGATATAAACTATTAAAAAAAGTTACTCTTTGAAAGTTGGATCGTGTATTATCCCCAACAGAAGGGTTCAGGTCCCTCGTAGAGAGGATTACATCGGCCTAAAGGGTTTCTGATTGACTGCTCGTATATTGACGAGAGGGCATACAAACAACTTAGGGGAGAACAGAGATCTTGATAAAAACATATAATAACACTTATATACATCACCACTATACGAACAAACAATGCCAGTAGACGTTTTACATATAACTAATAATGATAACAATTGGGACAATTCCACAAAAGGCTGTCTGATTCCAAATTAGGCAATTAAATGCCTGTATGGTAACCGCACATCGCAGCTTTGAGTGCAAACGTAATACAAAGTGAAAAGGGCGAC
This sequence comes from Agara michaeli, assembly GCA_018245675.1. Classification (NCBI taxonomy): domain Eukaryota; kingdom Metazoa; phylum Arthropoda; class Insecta; order Lepidoptera; family Hesperiidae; genus Agara; species Agara michaeli. Next base: position 2,931 of record DWDX01005839.1, on the reverse strand, counting down.
TTTGTAACTGAAGGCTTACGGTTTGATTGTAAGATACACGAAAATTAATAATCCACATTTCAAACATTCCCTTTCACGCTTGCCAAATCTAAGCATAACTTCATAAGTATTTCTGAGTGCTACCAGGTCACTGAACATTCGGTATAAAAAACTTGAACGCGCGCCAGAAACGCGATTAGGTTGAAAATGGACGAGAAAATTTAGACACTTTTAAAATTTTTCCAGTGGTTTCTTTTTCATACTGTGGAGTGTTTTTTTGTGCAGTAACATTCTATGACTTAATATGGCTTGCTTGTTTTCAATTTGATGGCGACGAACTGTAATCTCGATTGTAAACACGTGTCTGTACATATACATAACCGCCCGACATTGGCTGACGCGATTGGCTGAAGCATCTAGCTTCCCAAAAAGAAATATCCTTATTCATAATCAATGTACCGTTTTTTTTTTATAGTTTAGCCCGGCAGGCTAAAGTTTTACTTATTTATATTCAACACTATATGCATGAAGGTTCTATGTTCATTTTTTTTCGTAGTGTTCACCGTGTTGTAAATCAGCGACGTTTAGTTTTTCATGTCACCGAACAGTTCCGATGCAAAATACTGAACACGTGCCAACATCGTGATTAGATCAGAAATGGACGCGACGCGAGAAATAACTACAATTATAGTAATTGGGTTTAATTTTTATTCTGACGTAATTTTTAAGTAACACTGAATGTATTACATTACTGATAAATGAATAGTGAAATGGCTAACAATAATAATTGAAATAATTTCACATATATACATATCTACTTGATTCCATTGACTGTCTAGTTGGTCGGGCGATTGCTAGCGCGATTGCCGGTCAGGAGGTCCTGGGTTCAAATTCCGGGTTGGGTACTGTTGGATTTTCTATTTTAAAATTTCTAGTAATGACTCGGAGTCTGGATGTGTGCCCGGTGCATGGCAATAGGCTCACCACCTATTCCATTGTGTGACTTAAACGTAACCGGTGAATTGTGGGGGTGTATTACACTCGTCTGCCTATCCCTCAGGGGATTACAGGCGTGATGATGTTACGTTAACTTAAAATAACACGAACAATACACACTCGCCCCCTATTTCCCGCAGACGCAGGCAGGCGGGGACTAATTTTTTATTTTTATTTATTTTGACATATTAGCCGTGTCCGCGTGGATGCCCCGTTTTAAGTCTCGGCCGCCGAGATTGAGTTCGCTCTAACGCGTTATCATAAATATGGCGACATTGCGTCATTCTATTTTCGGTTTGATAACAAAGTAGATAATATATGTAGATCTGTATACAAACATCAGTCGCGAGGACGTACGCACGCAATATATAGCTGTCTCTGTCTCACACAAACTAGAATAAATATCTGAACGCTTTTTTTTACTTAATAATAATATTAATTTGGGACAACTCCACGCATGACTATCCGATACATACATACATACATCTATACATATAATATAATACTTATATATAGATATTATTATTACGCCCAGACGCAGAACAAACAAATGTGCTCATCGCACAGATGCTTGTTCTGGATGGGAATCGAACTCACGACCTCCGGTTTTGCGGGCAGGGTCTCTCTAACCGCTGGACCACGGGGCCGGTCAAATGTCAAAAATGGAAAATCGACAACGAAACATAAAGCACAACGGGCAAAACTTACTGACATTTTGATTATACGAATAACTTTTCTGTCTCCGTCAGGTGTCCTAATAACTGGGGTGACTCTCATCACTGAAATGTGCGAGAACAGTCCCGACACGCTGAATCATTTTAAAAAGGTAAGTTCTCTTTTATCTTGTCATTTTTCACATATATGTACAGTAATAATTATGTACAAACGTTATATATACGCAATAGCTAATTACATTCTCAACTTTAGCGACTAATGAATTTTTAATTAGCAAAAGTAAAAAACTCCAAATAAAATTATTACAAATTAAAAATTTGTCAGCTGCTAAAGTTTCCTCGTCTCTCTATATACTATAAGTCTAAGTAAATAAGTAAACAAACATATATATAATATACATATGAAAATATGTAAAATTTCATTTACACCAACAATATTATTATCGTTAAAAAAACAGTAAAATCAAACCAAATTAAATTGTTCTGAATCTCTGGGTCGGTCGGTCGTTCCGACCTTCCGCTTTCTTTATACGTATAATACACGTAACTGGGACTAATCCACACGCGGCCTTAAATCGAAATAAACATTTTTTTTTTTATATCCTTTGAATAGATCACGAACAACAACGGCGTCGTGTGTTTGTGGTCGCGTCTCTGTTATACGATCACTTTGATACTTCATTCACGCAACTACGAATATAATACACGTTTATTACATCTAGTTGAAGGTAGCAGATACAACCTTGTCTTCGGAGTTGATGATTGCGAATTTTTACATATTATCTGTTCTCGTGGTGAGAATATATATTTTTTTTTTGTTATTAGTAAGAATTCCTTTAAAAACGTGATTAAATCGTATGAAAGAAGTATGCCAGTTTTGTAAGAACAGAGCAAGGCGCCTGGCTTGTTGTTATAATATGTAATATACAGCGATAACAAAGGAAAAATGGGTGCATGAAATAGTTTTTTTTTTCAAATCACTTATTGCCTTTCGCGTGCCTGCTACGTATACCGAATTCAAAGTAATCGTTGTTGGAATTACCCTTCATTGTATCTCCGCTAGTCATTAAAAAATGAACAGAATATTACTTAACATAACGGTCGAGTAGTAGCAGCATACTTCGTACGGCGATTGAATCTACTACGCACGGGAGAGAGAACAGAGTCACAGGTTTTTTTATTTATTAAAGAACCAGAGATAGCCTAGTTGTTTGAAATTCAGCCTCTCACGCCGGAGGGGGGGGGGGAGGCGGGCTGGGTTCGATCCCGGCGCGCACCTCTC
>DWDX01005838.1:0-10161 GCA_018245675.1 Agara michaeli | reverse complement strand
CACTCTCGACCTACACGACGCCCCTCTGATCTGCACGAGCGGCGCGGCGAGCGGCGCGGCGGGCGGCGCGGCGGCGAACACGACGGGGAAGTGGTCGAGCAGCGCCTCCACGAGCACATTGTAGAACTTGAGTTCGAGGATGGAGGCCACGGTCTCGCGCTCGGCGCGCAGCAGCGTGGGCCCGAAGCAGACCGCCAGGTTGGACACCGTCATCAGGTTCTTGTCGCTCCTGGCCGCAACGCTGCAAACGACAAACCCCGAGCCCGCAGTCAAGGCGCGCGCCGGCCGCCCGGCTCGTCGATCACGTGCGCCGTTGTAGTTCTACCGAACTATCTACAATGAAACTCGGTCAAGTGCGACCCGGATAACTGAGAAACCTCCATAACTCGAACTCTCGCCGAGCTCCTGCACGGGACGAAGCGAACCTCTATATCTGGGATTCGTTATTTCATTTTAACGTCACGGTTGCTCTGTAAGTGAGACGGCGAGAAAATGTTATATGCATCGACTCTGCACCGAGATGACATACTTTAGTTACTTATTCCTGTTGTACCCACAAATTCCGCACTCGACTAATTCCGAGCCTCGATGACCTTCAGTTATAGTTTTGACTTACTATCTAAAACTAAAACGAAATGAAATTTCTTAAATTGATACATTCTGTTTGTATTCTTGTACCACGTATAAAAGACCCGCTTGAATACTTTTGTTTATTTCGTCTATTACCTTTATTATCTTTTTTGTTTCCCAATAGATTAAAGCTCCCGTGTAACGTTTACGCGGTACGTTATGTAGAAACGCGCACCGTACCGCAGGAAAAGCGAGTAAAAGACGAGAAAAACTGTGTGAAAACCGAAAACGCATATTTGCAAGCATACCTCCAACCGACTACAATTTGATACAACAAACGTTCACATACACCGTACAATTAGTTGTTATAACCGTGCCCGAGAGATGGCGTTACGAGTGTCGATTTATAACCATAATGAACAATTTAAAACATTATAATTAGGCACCAATAAAAAATCTATTTATTGGTAACGTATTGCTTACTCATTATTTCATTTAATAATACCACCTTCTATAACTGAATTGACCTGTATTCCGAGCTCTATTAATGGAAACCTCCGCAAATGAGACAGATATTTATTTATAGCTGGACATCCGAGTCACCGGGTAAGCGGAATACTTCCACGAGCGAGACAAATTCGCAGGTCCCTTCGAGTCGTAGTTGACCAGTTTCTTTGTAAATTATAATCGTGTAACCGCGTTTCGATCGCTAGTGTATAGCGTCGCGCCGAGCTCGGCCTCGGGGGTGCTGAGAGACGAGCATTCGACTGCAAAATGTGGAGGTGGGCGTCGGGGTCGCTTCGGTGGGAGGAGCACTCACTTGGCGAGGTGCGCGAGCACGAGGCGCAGCATGTCGCGGTTGTCCCGCGGCAGCGCGTGGACCAGCGCGTGCAGCGCCGCCACGCGCTCGTCGCGCCGCTCGCACTCTGCACACACCGCGCGCGCGCCCGTCAGCCTCCGGCCGCCCCCCGCCCCCGGGGGGACGGGGGCGGCCCTCCTTATTTCACTTATTGAGGTTTCGTGTTTGCAACTACACAATATTTCAAATATAACAGTTTACGCTGACGGGAGGAGACAAACGGTGGCGCGGATATCGAGTGAGCTTTATTCGCTTGCTACTCATTAGATCGACATAATGACCCGTCTCATGGCTGTGCATATTTTGCTAAACGCTTCCATAGTGCGTATAGCGATCCGCCCCGGCATCGCATGGGCGCAGTTAAGATTTAAAGAAAAAACTGCTTAAAATTAGATTGGAGAAAAGTTTTTGTAGATTATGATGTGTTCTATGAAGCAGAAATTACTTTGTTTTATTGTCGTTAGTTGTAGCTGCGCACGCGATGTGCCTTATAGGTGTTTTATTTACACTTCGGGTTACATTATCGGAATTTTCGTAGGGACTGCTATTTTGTTTGAAACAAAATTCATATAGCCTACGTCACCTACTGCTAATGTAGCATTCTACCGGTGAAAGAATGTCTAAAATCAGTTGTGTAGTTTTAAAGATTACTTTCTACTTCCTACAAACTGACTCACAAACGCTGCCTTTCGTTGCCAGCGAACGTGACTCCCCCGCCAACCGCTCGGCGCGGGGCCGCGTGCACAGACCGGTACTTATTAAATTATAAATTAAAATCAGCAAATAAATTCATTCAAATATACACGACGCCGATAAAACTGCAAACAACATGCGACTACGAAAAACACTGCACAGATATTCGCCTTCGGCGGCCGCCACGGGCTCGGCTCGGGCTCGGCTGGCCGAACACTTGCGGATACGGTCGAAGTTCACATCGATATTACACAGATTTCGCAATGTTCTTAAGAACCTTTGACGTTCACCTTCGAAAGGATCGATATGGCTTTCGATAGATAGGAACGATCTTTCTTAAAGTGGGCAGTTACGGCGCGGTCAATGTATTAAAGATAAATTTATTTAGGGGGGCAGTAGAAAATAATTGATCTTCAAAGTGGGTAGCATATCGCGGAGGTTCGAGAACCTATGGATTAGAAATAAAATTTTAAGGAACGTGTCGGTCGTTGCAGATCGTTCATGAATTGTTGAAATATAGTGTACTCGGATACAACACTGTCGGAGTCGTGCGCGCGTGTACTGACTGGCGGCGGCGAGGAAGGCGCGGTGCAGGCGCCGCGTGAGCAGCGGCTCGGGCAGCTGCCGCAGGTACGCCTTCAGCGCCGACGTCAGCGTCTTGCTCTCCCACTCCAGCGCGTCGCCCAGCGCCGCCAGCGCCACGCCGCCCGCCGCCCCCGGCCCCGCGCCCGCCGCGCCGCGCCGCGCGCCCGCCACTAGCCGCGACACCTTGGACGACACGCCCGCCACCCTGCCCGACACACGTTAGCTACTGTACGCCTCGAACGTCTTCGGCTCGTTTAAGTATAATGACGTGATCTATCGCGGCGTCCGTCGATAAGCGGTCGAAATGGAGATGAGAAACTGTGCACCTGTACAGGCCCTGCTCCTCGAGGCCGCGCGCCTCCAGCACGGAGATTATCCGGCGCACGAAGGCGAAACCGGCGGCGTCCAGCGGCCATGCGTCTGCGTCGCGCGCGTCTTCGGGGCGCGGGGCGGGGCCGGGCGCGGGGGCGGCGCACGGCGCGGAGGAGGCGAGCGCGCGCAGCCAGGCGGCGCGGTCGCGCTCGTGCAGCGCCTGCAGCGTGAGCGCGGCCCGGTCGCGCTCAGCCGGCACGGCCTCCCAGCAGAAGCGCCGCTCGGCCGCGTCGCACAGCGCGCGCGCGCCCGCCACGGGCACGCTCTCCGCGCCGCCGCCGGCCTGCACGCGACACACTCACGACTGTAGCGGCCCGCGCGGGTGCTCCCTGCCGCCGCTCGCGAGGCGGTAACTCGGTGCAGCGGACGTACTAAATTTTTACTATCACGTATGTGCTCACACACGAGCACTGCCGCGCGCGTTCCTGCTACGGCATAGAGAAATTGCTTTCCGAACGGCAACTACGTGTGGATCGCTCGCGTGTGTCGAATACGTAATTTTTTATATATTTGCAAACAATATTAAAAAGAAAAGAAAAACAATAAGATCATCTTAAATTGATGTTTTGTGTGCTCCCAGTCCCTTTCCCACAGATAATGTAACATGAAAGAGACAGGAGTTCCGCCGGCGAGTGGCACGCGCGCCCCCCGCACCGTGTAGCCGAGCATTCGTAAGGCATTCGGATTATCGGACATTCGGCTAATTGAGTGGATCGAGTAAAGCGATTTTTGTACATTGCTTTGTTCAGTTGCACATACATTTGATCTCGTTTTTGCGACAGTAGCGAAAAAGTTTCATCAATACATCACTCCATCCTTTTTGTCCGAATTTTAAACACTGACGTAAACGTAAAGAATGAACCGGATAAAAGCGAGTTCGTCCCTACATGCGTGTCGGTCTTCAACTGGGGTGTTGCACTGTGCACTTGAAAACATTATTTTTTGATTTAATTTGTGACGTGACTCCCGGCGGATGTGAAACGTGGGACTCGATATTTTGATATCGAAGGAACTTAAAAGTAAAGAGACCCATCACGCGTGCATTTCTTAATTTATGCGGTCACGCGTTCGTGTATTCATTCATTCGTTCGTTCGCTCGCTCACTGTTTCATCGTCCAGAGTGTTCTACCGTTCGTCAATTCGGCAGCGGAGACGGGCATGCCGTTTACGTTCACGATATAAGAGACGAGCGCAGGCCTAAGTCGCGTCCCGATACCGGCGACGCACCGAGCATTACGCGACGTACAACGCGCTCGACGTCATTCCCTCGACGGCCGCCCGCGGGGCTCGTGCGACGTCGCGGCATCGAATTTCGAGCCACGACGCTGCTAAAGAAGTTTTCCCTTCAAAATACGACCTATACTTGATGGTTCTTCTTCGTACATGAAGTATATAACTACACAAGTTTTCTCAATATGAAAAGTATTCTGTTCAATGTTTTAATTTTTGGAGCATTTTGCCTACAAATAAAACTACGTCATCTCCTATCGTCGCACGGAGCGCCGCCGCGGGGCCGCTATTGCAGGACGGCCGGCGGAGCGCTCGCCCGGCTCTTTCACTTGTTCAGACTACGCAACTCACGTATGACGGGGCCGAGATGTCACAATACGGCTAAAGCTCATTCCTTTCGACGGCTTAAACGCATCGTGTTCGGTTAATTAAATATTCCCTTAACAAACATTGTAACTTCTTACCGTTTTAACATTAATCTGGTTATATGGCATCAGAGATAATATCCGCGAACTGTTCTCGTAGGTACAATACTGCTTGCTCCACGCGGTGCCGAACGCTTCTGCAAGTGCAAAAAGAGACGCGTCAGTGTGCGTGCGCACGGGCGTGTGCGTGCGTGTGTGCGTGTGCGACTCACTCTTCTCGAGCAGGAACACGTAGCCGGCGCGCGACACGCCGCCGCCCTCGTCCGCGACCTCCTCCTCTTTGCTCTACACACAAACAGACAGATATACGCCTGATACGTTAACACCGTCGTTGCCACTTAAATTTTTGTATTCATTTGTTGTATTGAACTGACTTTTCTTTGCCGACGGGGAAATTTAAGATCACGCGAGGAGTACAATCCGGTACCCAACGGGGAACCGAGGGAAGAGCGGCGCACCGCTGGTTTTCATATTAGATCATACACGCATCCTTACTATTCTCGATGACAATAAATCGGTCAGTAAAAATAAAATATTTATCTCTATAGAAACATAATATAATCAGTAAGAAATTTCACTTCCTTCGCGCGTGGACGCTACGTACAATTTAAATAATTGGACAGGAGTAGTACTTACCATCTGGCGCACCTCCATCATCTTCTTCATGAGCGATTCGGTCTGTTTACTGGTTTCCTCGAAGTTGCTTCGCGTCTGCAAACGACATGCGATCAGTGGCAACACGCACACGCGCACACGCACACACGCGCACACACACGCACACAGTCTCACACACACTCGGCATGCGCCACTCGCACACGAAAACCATTCGCACGATTTAGTTACAGGAATCTCAAATGAAGCGACTGGGCTAGAGACGAACGCGTGGCGCTTCAGCGTGTCGACGGGGGCGACGGGAGCGGCGGGGGGAGGGAGCACGTTAGTGGCGAGTTACGGCACGAGCGGGGTAAGCTCGGGAGTGAGAGCGGAGACCTACTGTTCGCGCGCGCACCGACTCTCACGACCGTCGCGCGCTACCGCACAACCTGCCGAAGTACAATATACACGTCAATGTTATACATTAAATGCAATCGGACGCTACACCAGCGCGCGCCCGGTCCCGGCGCGGCGCGGCGCAGGCCGCACGCGGTCGGCCACGTGAATCGTTTCTTGGCGCTGGCCGTTCATCAATATTCTCCTTGTACACGGTTTACTTTTAAGTTTAAGTTTATTGCTATCATTTCGCTGTTAGCTCGCACATTATTAACTCGGTTTCTGTGCTTTACGCTATTGCAATACTCTCGGTTTTATTATTCGATATCGGCAGTTCGTATTTACAACCGAACTACCTGCGCGTTTAACGACGACACGTGCCGGAGGCCGCCGTTTTTTTTTAAATTTAAAAAAAGGTTTTCACCGAGGTTACGCCGTCATAGTCGCTGCTCGTGTGCTCTTAGGGTACCTCGCTACCGCGGCTTACAGTAATTGTAGTTATAGTGAGTTATATATATCATAAAATAGTGCATAAATTATTAGTTGGACTTTCTGTGTGTTCGGCTAATGCGTTTAGTCCCTATGGCACAAATACAACCACTACCGCTCTCACTGTCGGGTATTTGGAAAAAATAATCTCGAGGGAGAAACTCGTTAGCGAGCGGCGGTGCGGCAGCGAGGCGGGCGGCGAGAGCGAGCGAGAGGGCCGTACCCGCTGGATGCGCAGCTGCAGGTCGCGCACGAGCGGCTCGGCGTCGGCGTGCACGTCGTGCGCCGTGTGGTGGAAAGTCCACCAGCCGAACACGAAGCCCAGCAGCGTCTCCACCAGCTCGAACTTCTTGCGCTCCTGCACGGCCTGCAGCTGGAACACATACTCCAGCGACGCCTGGCAGAAGTCGCGCTCCGCCATGTCCATCGCGGCGTCCGCCTGCACATGGTCCACACTGCACACGTCTGCACTCGCTCGTTAAACGAAACCAAATTAATTAATACAAGTAAGTTTTAATGTTTATTATTAATATAGCATCACACCGGGCCCCTAACCGGGTAGGCGGCGAGCACCCGGTGCCGTGTATCTCTATCCTTTTCAAGGAAAGTGTTGCTTCCCTCGGCGTCTACATCGATCGACTCTCGCATTGCATATACGTTTTGTCATTCTTTTATCGTCCATTGTTCCCACACGTCCGAACCATCGGAACATGCCCTTCGTCAGTTTTACAGCGATACTCTCTTTCGGCATCTTTCTTACCATATAGAAACACAGAAAAAACAAAGCGAGACCATTGAAAGAATTCACGCGAAGACTCGGTCATGACGGTGTAATATGTCCTGGAATGCGAATGTACGACTACTTTAATGACAATACGATGCAGGGGTTTTGAAAAGTGAGCACGACGCGGTTCTCGAAGAAAGAGATCGAACAGACAGCAAAGGAGTTTCGACTTTTCCTGACGATGTGCCAGTTCGGCAAACGCCGAGTCCGTCACTTGTCGCGCCGTGCGGGGGCGTGCGGGGGCGCGCCGGCGCCGAGCGAGAAACGAAGGAAGCAAAGAAATCAATGCGGCTCTGCGAGGCTTATAATATACATAACTGTAGCGATGAGTTATACCTTGCGACGCCGAGCTGCGACCTTAGCATCAGTAATACTACTGACCTCTTGGAACACGCTCTCCGGCTTCTTGGTGGACAGCGACAGGGTGCGCTCCTGGCTTTGGCAAAATTTCGCGGTCTTCTTGTCGAACTTCTTTTTGCCTTCCTTAAACAGATACGCACAGAATGGGGGCGAGGGGGGAGGGGCGAGCGCGGGAGCGCCGATCGTCAGACCGATGTTTATCCCACTCCCGTGAACGTCATCCCAAAAAGTTATAAAACTGTCCCAAACAATTTATAGATATTTTTCTGAAACACAGGGGAAAAGGGAAAAGTAACTGCATATTTCTTAATTATTGTTAAAACTGGTATTTACTGTTTTTACAATGTATATTTTATTTTTCTAATTTTAATCGATGTTAAAAATTGTATCTGACTGTAATATATTTACAAATCTTTAATTGAGGAACATAATGGCAAGTAATGTTCTCTGTGTAATATAATGCAAGTGTATAGTTGCCTAATACATACATATACACAGTCGATGCGCCGTTACGTAACAAATGAATCAATATTGACAGATATGCAAGTTACCTTGACGGCGCCGATGTGTTCCTTGCGAAAGCGCTCCAGCGGTTGGATTATTTGTTCGTGAGCTCTCCCCAACTGGAATATCAAACATAACCACATTTAAATGAATACACCTATACCTTCGCATGCCAGACGGCTGAGCCGACTGCCGCTTGTCACTGAACCACCGTATTGCCTCAACCGTGACCACTTCCGCTTTTAATCATTATTTGTCGATGAAATCTGCTGTCACGTTTACGAGCTGACGTCATTGTCTAGATCTTGTTTCTTTTTCAGACACGAAGGTATTTCAATTAATACACATTAAACACACCAGATTCAAATAATTTTGAAAATCAAAAACATGAATCGATCTGAAGTTCTGGACTTCCTAGCCGATGACTTTTTTTAAACTGGCACTGTTTTAGAGCTTTTCCAGCTCGCGGAAACATCCCATCATTCAAAGATTCATTACAGATCATAGATATTTGTATATTAGAGCTAAAACAGAAACGAAGCTTTTAACAAAGACCGCAGGAAATTAGCCTGTTATAGTTCCACATTCTGCTATTTTTAATTAAGTATATGACATAAAAAGTATACGTTACAGATAGATTTATTAGATAAACTGGGTTTAGTAAATACCAAATACGGATGTAAAGCATTCGCAAACATTGCAAGTATTGTCGGTCCGTAGTCCACGGGCACCGCTCCGACGCACACCGCATTACCACTGTTCCGTTTATCCTCGATATATTATCAAAAGTTTTTAGGATCCTTGCAGATATCTCTCGTTCTTTTTTCTTGTGATCAGGATGGCGTTGGTCTCTTTAGCTAATTAAATTGCACTATTAGGCCAAAGTTCATATTCTATTTTGGTTCGGCAGATTTTTGTACTTTATGTAGTTTAAGTGACTTTTTTTTAGAAAATTACCTTTATTAGGGATTTGCCAAGTCGCGCTCGAAATTTAATATTCTTAGGTTTCCATTTTGGGGCATAACAAACTTATTAAGTGTCAAAAAGTCAACTTACGTAAAGATTGTGTGTTGTGCTGTTGGTGTGTAAATAAATAAATAAATAAATAAATAACAAAATAAATAAAAAAGTGTCGATCATTTCCTTTACATTACGCGAATCTCTACTTACAATAAAAAGCGTTTGCAATATGTGGGCCACCAACTGACTCGCGAGACCGACCAATAACGCTGAGGTTGAATTCGCCTAATATTATGAAGTCATAATTAGACCAATTGGTGATATTGGTATATAATGGTGATTTCTAAACTGCTAGATGAGAATTCAAAGGCGATGCGGGGTAAATGAAGCTACAGATCAGTTGAACCCAGAATGATCCCAATATAAATCTGTTTTATTGTATGGTGGCGTCAGCGCGCAGGGCGGCGGGCGACGTCGCCGCGCTAGTAAAAGTAGTCGTGTCGAGTGCGAAGGTCGCCCGCGCCTCGCGACTCGCTCACGGCGACACCCGTACGCATACATTGGGTACGATTGTTTGTAAACATTCATATAATCCTATACCTACTGGCAAAAATAAATAAATAAATAAAAGTGACACACTACGAGATTAAGAGTAATTTTTTATGGACTTACAAAATTAACTTTAATTTTAGAAGATCACAATGGACATAAAAACAAGGACTCCATGCCTCAGGTAACATTCTCCACTCTGTCCGGGGATTTGTGCCATTCCTGGGCCACGACTAGGGAATGCAATCCCGATTCGAGATCGTAAACATACAGTCAGATGTCAGTATACAGTCAGATGAATCGTCGTATTATGAACTTTTGTACGTAACATCACGCCTGTAATCCCCTAAGGGGTAGGCAGAGGAGTGTAGTACACCCCCACAATTCACCGGCTACGTTTAAGTCCCACAATGGAATAGGTGGTGAGCCTATTGCCATGAACTTTTGTATTGAAGGAAAATTGATATAATACAAAATCACAACAACGGAAGAAAAAAATTTTTTTTTTCGTCAGTAATTGTACGCATTGACGAGATTGTCGTTATGTCAGTTAGGGGAAAATATGATACATTACGTTAAATCACAATTATTAATACTATAATACCAGGCTACTATCCAAATTCCGATGAGACTACTCTGAACCGGATAGGGTTTAGGACGAACGTTCAAATCGTCGGAATTTTGGGGTAATAATGAGAAGAAATAAAAATAACAAAAAAAAACAAAGTATTACGTTAATTCATACAGTTAATATTTCAAAAAGCTAACGGTATACAATAAATTATTGAAAT
>DWDX01005837.1:0-10161 GCA_018245675.1 Agara michaeli | reverse complement strand
GAGGTAGAATTTCGTAATGTGTGTCTAGTTCACCTCGACGTATCACTACATATGTTATTATACATATAAACCTTTCGCTTGAATCACTTAATCTATTTAAAAAACCGCATCAAAATCCGTTGCATAGTTTTAAAGTTTTAAGCATACATAGGGACAGACGACGGAAAGCGACTTTGTTTTATACTATGTAGTGACGAGTACCTACACTTTAAGCTAACAGCGTCACCAAGTGATTGTAAAAAGATAAATCTAAGGTACGACTTGTGTATAAAAAAATGTTGGTCTATTCGAGAAAGAACACAACACATTCACACAAACACATTCATATAACTACTTAAGTTACCGTAAAGATTCCGCTTTAAAATTATTAATTGAAGGAAACAAGTTTGCTACAAATTGCAGACGCATCAAATGGAGACGAGCCCTAAACTGGTGTGACTGGTCCGGCAACCCTATGAATAGCTAGTCAGCATCAAATATTTAGTTGTTCATTACCATAAGGTCGATGAGGTGACGCGGCAGCATGGCTCGGACGTCATGTCTATTGGACATCCTGCATGTCTAATACGAAGCGGAAATAGCATCTGTAACAGCCTGTAGTCAGAGACAGCCTCAATTCATATTCACATACATAAAAATAATATAATAGAAGTGACTAAGGGAATTACTATTTTCTTACCATCTTCCTAAGCTTACGCATAACGGCATACATACACAATCACATATAATGTAGTTTTATATGTGCCTCTCATTTAAGAAAATCCTATGAACCCATACTGCCTATTTATGCGTGGTAAAAATTTGACGATTCGAAAAGAATCCAGTCTTACATTTTTTTAATTGAGCATAAGTACTTAATTATTAAACCCCTGAATCATCTTTACGATTGCCCCTTCTACCACCTGACAAACCTGACACATTCTTACGATTGCCCTAATTTACGAATAGCTGAAAACATCTTATTATTGTATCGTGGGGAATTTCTATAAAGAGACCGATCCCTCCACAATAACTTCGACTTTTGCTCGAGGGAGCTATTCGGGCCACCAAATATTTGGTTTTAGTTTTCCGTCGCGCAAACATACATTTATATTTGCAGAAGTAAATGTGTTATGCGGTTGCTCTACCTGTATATTAATTTGTTAAGTTAACCAATTACATCTACGGATTACTGTAACCAATGTATGTCCCTTACTAATTGTTACAGCAACTTTGGTCGCGCGCAAAACTGAATAATTTTTCTTTCTTTCCTCCCTTCACCAATGAATCTAAGAATCAACATCAAGTCTCATATTTAACTGCTGGTTGACTTAGCCCACTTAGCTCTATCGAAAGTTTAATTTTAATTAATTGTTTTTGTTGTGTTTTATTGTTTTTTTGTTTTTGGTTGTTGTAATGTATGTGTTGTTTTTTACGGGACGGTATGGTCGCTTAGCGACAGTCTTTTAATAAATTTAAAAAAAAAGTCTCGTATTTGACATGAGTTTAAAGCGACATATAAAGCTAGAAATACAGAGTATTGATATTATTACGGAATTTTATGATGTGACCTTTTAACTCTATTAACATTTAAAAACCACGCTTGTTAATAAACATTTTTGAATAATTAAGTAAATGATAAGAGGTTCGCCTAAGTGTTAATAATAAGTGTTTTCTCCGTTTATTTAACAATTTATGTATGTATGAGTATTTGCTAGCATGTAACTTCTTTTACAGATTCCAGTTTGCCATAAAAGTTAGAAAGTTTTGGGTGTTTAGACTAATTTGAAACTTGATGAGGGGTCCCTGTATCCTATGCATAAAAACAGCTCTTTTTTTAAAAGATGGGTCCTTCCTGTGTTCGGATTTCAACTTTATGTAGGTCTAACAACTGCTGGAGTGGTGCTATTAATACGATATGCCCATCCACCACAATATGCCTAAGTAAAATTAACCAGTTATTTAGTGATGTATATTAATTTTTTGCAAAAAAATATACACCGAATTCATATTGTATAGTTTTGTTAAGTTGGACCAATTCCGTACTTGGAACCTATGATATTATATAAAAATTAGCCGTAAGAGTAAATAAAACTAGTTGAGAACACACAACTTTCATGTTTGAACCTGTCGTCGCAAGCGTAAATTCCTAATGAAATCTGGGTCGTTCTTGATATAAGTAACTCTGAAACGTCACTGCAATGCACGAATTTCAATTTGCTTAAGACGGTCTTAAATTTATACGAGTCCAAAGCTACGAACGTGAAAAATCCCCGGCGAATTGTAAACGTGTTCCGCTTTCGTTGCCATATTTTCATTCGGTGCCCCCAATCGCTTCTTCGCTTATGCGCCGTCAAGGGAGTGTTTGATTTGGCGCAATCGTATCGGCGCAGCTTATCGGGCGAACTCAGAATTGTACTTACTGTACGCTGTTTGAAGTTTGTTGTAACATTCCAGTTTGTTGTGCCAATTTATCGCGTCTCAAATATGTTCCGCGAACAATGTCAGGTTATGTATATCTGTCACTGATAAGAGCTTCCAGTTATACTGGCCGTACGACATAGCTCAAACCTGTTGAGGTAAGTAACATTGGGCGTGGTCGGCCCTTGGATATTCTGTTAACACTTGGACAAATTAATATGCTTACAAAACCTTGTAGGATAAGTTCATGTAGGACAAGTCCGTAATTTAATCTTAGGGAATCCTCGTCAAACTTTATCAAAGACCCATAAGGTAACAAACAGCGCACTAAAGTTATTTTAATAGTCAAACTAGATTGAACTGAACGTAAAATTTTGGAATCATTCCAATTCGAGTAGCCTGTCATCAATGTCTCTCTTTACTGAACTTTTCAGGCTTACTTCGCTGACCTAATTTAGCGCTAGTCAAACGATTATAAAGTAACTAGGAGTTTGTCTACTGGATTAGTAACAGTATCAGCAACATCAGATACATACTTGGTGAAGTCGTACTGTATGCTGTTGATCTTTGCACTGACGAAGCCACATTCCGTGTACACATGTAGACGAGGAACGCAGCATTAAGTGTAAACAAACTTCATATGTTAATTATGCAGAATACTGAACTAACAGCTGGTAGCTCTAATAATACGTTATTTGGTAGTAACAGATTTCTTTTGCATGCTGTTGCATCATTATTTTCATTGTAATTGCTTGAAACGCTTCTAGTTATTAAGTGGTTACATATTCCCAAACAAATTCAAATTCATAAACCATTCTCAAATACTCGTATATAAGCAGATACTTCGTAACGAAAAATTTTAAAAATTATTAAATAATTTTTAATGTGTTCTTAGTATTTTTTTCTTTTAATCTCTATATTAGCAAACTGAAAAATCTTTATTTCAACTATAAAATCTAATCTTTAAAATCCGACATTTGAAGTTACTTTGCCATTGCTATTTGCACTTTTCTTCTCAATTCCTGTTCAGAATAGTTTCATTTTGGCACGCTCGTATCGCGAAGGCTTATCGCAAATGGATGCAGTAGTGATCCTGAATTCTATTGAACATCGTGCATTGTATGTACATAAAGATGTTCGTAGCCTAGTCCAAATAAAAACCGCAACTGGATAAATAATTGATAGAATAGAGCTACTAGTATTTAAATATAATGCCGATTTGCCTTAAACGAACTATATTACAATTTCTTAGCTTTATAAGAAAGATACAAAGTGTCTTTGTCACCGTCCTTAGAAAATCCGGGCTATTAAAATATCTTTAGAATATTATTCATCTACTATAACGTACGAGTATAACCAGTACTATATAAGTACATCCTAGAACAATCTCTTGTCTGGATCATAAACTGCCATCTTTATTAACATGTTTTGGTAATTACTATTAAGCCAGTTATATCGCAGATCTTTGACTCATCCTACGTAAACTACTACTACTACTAAATGTAACTGCAAATATAATTCACTGTCTATTGTATATTCTATCTCTCATAGTGCTTACGTCGGTGCAGATTGGTAGAGACCTAGACGGATGTTTTGGGCTTTTCAATCAAAAGTAAGACATGTCAAATGCTTCAATGCATAAAGATTGAATGAACATTTCTTGATGACATCTGGGACGGTTACCGATGGCGCCAATGCGAGAGACATTAACATTAAAATATTTGCCTTTAGCGTTACCAGTCGTAAGACTGAACAGTGATGCTTCAAGTTACATACCGTGACTGGAGTACATGAGTCAGTCAGTCAATCAGTAGTATTTCACTTAAAATTATATAAATGTTCCAAGGACTATTTTTTAATCGAAATCAATTTTATTGAATGTGTCAAAGTCACAATGTTTAACACAAGATAATTACAAACATTGTCATGTAGGTATTCGATGATAAATAACTAAGAGGGTGTCAGAGGAAGTTATCGATATAGTCGGCCAAGTTGAAACTGGTTTAGGTCCGATGGGAAATCTTCAATCTTGGCCGCCCGCTAACAAAGTTTTCAACTAAAATCCTATTGTGCTTCGTGTCATGGGAAACCCAGTACGCTTGATTAGGCGGAAGATGCTAAAACTAATTTATATGACTTAGTTTTCACGCTATGACTTACACTATTCGACAACAGATGGCGACACATGTATCCTGAATCAGTCTTAATTTAAAGAGTATTTCATAATCATTTCAATATCAAAATGAATGAATTATGTTTTGAATCATCAACCTGACTGCTAAACCAGAGGCCGAGGGTTCGATTTTCATCCAGGACAAACTTTTGTGGGGCTGTACTACACTCCTCTGCCTACCCCTAAGGGGATTACAGGCGTGATGTTACGTATAAACTTTTGTATGATGAGCACATTTTATTTGCTCTGTCTGGGTGTAATAAACATATTCTAGAAAAGTATCGTGTAGTGTACATGTACAGATATGTTTATAAGATGTCCGATTGTATCAGTACCAGCTTATTCAACTATAACACAGACACTTAATTGCCTAATTTGTAATAAGACAGCCGTTTGTGGAATTATTTCAATTGTTATTATACATATAATGTTGTTGGTTGAAAATTTAAAAGTTTAAATTATTACGTTATTCTAGAACGCTTACAACTTATTCTTATTCAATCATTTAAATCGTTTTATTTTGTCCCTTTTTATCCGAAATCGAAATTATGTATTTTTATGATTAAGGTGTCAATGTCCTGTACCACTATCTCATGAGTCAATTGAACCGGCTTATGGCCTTTGTTGAGACCGAAATATGGCTACGCGAGTATTACTTTGCGGCATAAAGATATTCTGTGCGCGATGTTGCCTCCTCAGTCAACACTTGAAGAAACTTGAACCTGGTTATTTCACGATACCTACTCGATATCGTGTTGTTATTTTATTTACAAACTGTTACAAAATATTTTTAGTATACAATTACATCTCATATAATTGTCACAATAGTGATATTATTCAAATATTACTAATAATTTCATTTTTGGTTCAGAAATAAATGTGTAGTGAGGTGATGAATGTGTTTCTGCCCAATTAATCAAAACTGGTCGGAACTTGTAGTGAAGTGATCACCGTACAGCAGAAATAAGCTAATATTGTTTTAGATAACAGTGAATTAAACAGAGAGGTGCGTTAAAGATTACTGATACAAATATCATAATTCAAATCTCAAGGAATTCCGCTGCCGTTCCACAGAAAACACAACAAACGTTACAATAAAATGATCGTAAAAAAAACCCGGTTATTATCCAAGAATCCGCGCAACAAAGAGCAAATTCATCGGGGAAAATATTGTAATCATCAAGGAAAAAAGGCGAAAAGAGCCTTGAATCACACGATAAAATTTCGAGTACTCTGAACAAAGAACAATGAACAGCGCGGGATGAGAAATTGTAATAAATTTTTACAAGAGGTTTATTTTTACAAGTGCTTGTTTTCAAGATTTGCGGGCACAAAGTAAACATGACTGAACGGTCTTAATGTGCATTGTGCACAGCCCGAACATTTTTCCGTTTATGACAAATCATTTTCATTTCTTTAACAATAGAGTCTTCTAGGGAGCGGCCTAATACAAGAGAACCTCCTTTGCTGCATCTATTTCTTGTATAAACAATAATCTTATTTGCCATTTCAAAGTTACTGTTACTACGGTAAACCGAAAGCTCTGTTATGTTTCCAACAACATAAAATGGAATACATAGATAAATGGTTGTATACCCATGAACCTATATGATGACTACTAGATTTAAAGTACTGTGCAATCACCTTTAAAATGGTATCGATTCTAATATTGATACCTACAGTAAAGGACCGTATGTGAAAGCTAAAATAGGTGGCATGGTACTTCCGCCGCGGTTATGACTAGTCAAAATCGTCCTTCATTTTTAAATACCCTGTTATGCCATCATCAAATGGAATATTTCAACAAGCATGATTATGTCGTTCATCGCGGCAAACGGTATACAACATTTTATTAGTCGTATATTACAATGTAACCGGTAAGAAGACTACAATGAAATGAAAATAAATGTGTTAAACGACTCTAAAGAGAAGTTGATGGTGGGTAGGGGTGTTAGGTGTGCAAAGCTACAGGTGCATTCTAATTTCGAAAAGTAGATAAATATTCCGTCCGTACATTTAAATAGGGCAGGGTATATATCGAAGCAAATACACTTTGAAATTTTCCAATAACTAATATCCGAATGGTGTGTATAAAGCTTAACACAGTATCGCTCTTATCAAGTTCGTAAGATTTGGTTGACGTCACGCTCGAGTGGAATTAAGATTTTTATTCAAACTAAAGTGACGTTAGTGTACAAAAAATTTGAAAAGAGTTCGTATTATTTTTCGATTAGATTTCTTAACGCGTGAATGGATATCGGCCTTAAGTATTCATAATCACGTATTTCGCTATTTCTCGTCACGACTTTTGTCGATATCATTACAGTTGTTTACTAATAGTCAATAAAATAGCCAAGGTAAAATTATATTGTCAACACTTTCTGCGCATTATTAATATTTTTTTAATGCCATTCATTAATTAATGTTATTAAATAAATAATCGCTGGTATAATAAGTAATGCGAAGTTCATCGTAACCTTCCTAGAACTTACCAAATATTGGAATCTTAAGCATTGCTACATGAATTCATTCTTAAACGTCTCGTTTTATTTTTTTTGTTAATATTTACACCGATTTGTATTTTGATTACTTATTTTTATGAAAATAATTCAATGACAAATTATCATTCAACAATTTCCATATAATATTTATTAAAGGACAAATTTATTTATGAATTATAATTTAATACTTATAAAAGAACAAATTATTGTTTTTGAAATTTGAAAGTAATACCTAGCAAAAGTAATAACCATAAAATGAACCAACATTCTTGCTAGATTTAGCATTCACTTCCTAAAGCGAGAAATTTCCAGTTTAATATTTAGCGATTTTTGTTTCGTATTCGTCACCTCGACTTTGTATTTTCTTACAAACTCCCTATAGTAACAGTCCACTGTTTTTCTCACAGTATAGAAACCTGAAGTGTCGTTCGGAGTAATAATGACAATATCAAAGAAAATTTTGCAATCAAATTGTTTATTTCATGTCCTTCGAAGAAGATATATATATATTATGCATAAGCAAGTTCGCCCACTACAACTTTGTTATCAGTTCGGTCTAATTGACCCCTAACATTTTGAATAAGGAATCAACCGCATAGCTGGTGCTCGAGTTAACAACGAAATAAATCCGATGACTTCACTCAGAAAGCATGTGACATGATCGTTAAGTTTCTTTTAATACGGTCGTCATCTTAATAAGGTGTGTCGTTGCGTTCTTGGAAATGAAATCATATTATATATAATAATGTTTATGTATGTATTATGTTTCAAGAAACAAATTAAAATCCTTGTAGAATTATATAATCACCAAATGTTTTTTATAATATCGAATAAACCCTCGGTAAATGAAATGTCTTACAAAACCTCTTTTTCTAAAGATTAGGTACTGAAGTTCGTTCTGCCGGCTTTTGCCACTCGATCGACATATCGCCAAAGCTGATGTAAGTCATGAGTATCCTATCTAATATTTTGATCCACATGTAAAATATTAAAAAGGTATTTTGTTTTCCATCAAATCTACATAAAAAAATAATAGTACGATGAGGAAGTTTATTATTAATTTTAATCTCTAAATTTTCTACATTTACATTTTGTGCAAATGAACCGTATGATTTCGTCTTTTTCTTTATCTTTGTAAGTCCGAATGGATTATGTGTATTAACTAGTACCATCGCTGCACTATTACCATCAAATCGGTTCATAGTCAAGCACAAGTCTATTTACCAATAAAGGAAAAACAAAATGAAAAATCGTTAGTTTGACTACATTGCTTATTTAAAAAAAAATTAATTACACCAAACTATTAATAATCTGTTGCAATGAACACGATGACAAACGAGTGTATCGATATACCGATGCCAAAACGCTGTCAAGAAAATGCGACACTTTATCAAGCGTTTTGTCAATCTACACGAATATACAGCAGAGGGAAGAAACGACGAGGGCGAAATATAAAATTGAATATTACAAGAGAATCACGGAATTCACTTCAGTAATTTAAACAAAGCCGTGGATGCAGGGGCCGACGGCTTAATTTTGGTAGGAGACAGAGAAAAATGTTATGCAAATTTGTACAACGTATTTTTTCTTCCATTAACCTTCCGGTCGTTTCCAGAGTCGCCTTCCTTAAGGCAGCTGTCTTACTAATAAAAATTTTAAAATTGATCCAGAACATAAACAAGATACGGCTTAAAAGAAACGGGTGCATTTTTTTTCTATTTTCACAAATTATTATTATCAAGCCCCTTTCCATCTCAACCAGTAACATCATTCTTACAAACTAAAACGTCGGGGTAACAATCATATTGACCGTATGGCTGTTTATAAAGCAGAAAAATTCTGGAAGGTTCCAATGAGCTTGCCTTCTCCGAGCGCCAGAACAACAAAGAACATAAGTGCGGACCTTGCTGGACTTTTCGACACAAAACCAAATGCTGCTGTAACGTTACGATAGGCCATGACTGCTAATGACCAGACACAATCCAGCATTTAAGTTTTTTTCATTTGAACTTTTATCGCTTGTCGCATACAATGGGCACAGTTCTCATAGGGCGGCGGTGAAATAAAAACGGGGCTGATTTTAAAACTGTAATTAGGAAATTAACGACCTGAGCTGAAGTAAACAAATGGTGTTTTCGGATGTTCATATGGGAATGCTGACGCTTTGGTGGGATTTGCAAAAAAGTAACAACATTAACATAGAACCTCTGAAACTTTGTGTGTTTTCAAAATAAACAACCGCTTCAAGATAACAATGACTGTTGTTGTAAACGCATTTTATTGTTATTCCAAACTTCAATTTGAAACTGAAGCTTCGAAATTCATGAAGCAGCGGCATATTATGAGACAGCTTTTTTTAAAGCATCACAAAAGGATTAAAGGATAGCAACTGACCCTAACTTCAATGACCACCTAACATCTATAACCATTTACACAAGATGCTAAATATAGTTCAGTGACAAAACTGACCACAGTTTTATTACTACTGGAACGTACTAACGTTTACATACGGTTCGGACGAATTTATTCCTTTAGGACTAGGAATTAAGCTGAGGACTAGGAATTAGGGTTGAATTTGATCGAACTCATCCAGGATTGATCTCAGATTTAATGTACCTAAGTACTACGTACCGTAGTAAGTATGATTACTTGAAAGTTATGTTGAACTATTGGTAAGCAGACGCCTACGATATGTTTAAAACTAATTTGCAAAATTGTTTTGTAATCTTTAAAAAAACACAGGCGTTCGCAACGCAAATGAACGTTTCGACAATAGCCGCAACTTAGTATTGGATTTTTTAAATACAGAACCTTAATAATAATATATGACAGCATGATAATGCTTAGATGTTTTGGAAAAGCGGAAGCGGAAGTTTACTTTCTTGTAATTCTTTTCATTTTATGTCATTTATCTACCGTTAACATACTGTTAACGTTATAACTACCGTTAATCTATATTAATATTATAAAGAGGAAAAATTTGTGTGTGTGCGCGTGTGTGTATGTAACAAATAGGCTCAAAAACTACTGGACCGATTTCAAAAATTCTTTCACCATTTGAATGCTACATTATCACTGATCAATATA
>DWDX01005836.1:0-10162 GCA_018245675.1 Agara michaeli | reverse complement strand
TTACACTTTTTTATTTTCATATTATTATCATTACTATTTTGAACACGCGGGCGAAGCCGGGGTTAACAACTAGTATTTAATAAATGGCGTCGCTGTCCGTTATTTTTCGAATCAAATACAAATTTCCATTAATTTTCTTCTACGATTTTTACAGAAAAATAAAATCAACATCTCTATAGCTTGCCTTTAAAAATCATATTGCACAGTACGCTCTTAATGTCGTGATTAGAGTTCACTTAAGGCGCATATACACTGCTCTCCGCGGTTGCATGTAATACCGCATTACGGTGGTACAGTCTACATTATAAAGTTGAATGGCACCTTAATGCGCGTGGAAAAGCTATATTTTATGGTTTATGGTCTGCCATAGACAAACGATTAGAGCGGTTGTCTTTTTACACGTTAGTATTAAACTGCCAAGAGTAATTTTGCAATGCCGGCCATGTTTTACTGCTGTTATCGAACAAAAAAATTAATTAATACACGACGATTTTGAGACGAGACTGCACTTTATAATAAGAAAATGAAATTTATATTCTGACTGTAACCAATTATAATATAACAATATAAACGTTATAATTGTATTATATTCGAGCGGCCCACAGTATAAATATATTAAAAACGAATTTACTTCAGCTCTAAAAATACTAATAATTAATTATATAGTTAACCTGAGTACATATGTTAGGTTAAATATTTTTTATGCAATTTATTGGCGTTTATTTTGCGTGGGCAACACTTTCTCTTTGACGCACTAACCAAATGACTTTATAATGAAATGTCCTAACTTTCTTCAATACAACTTGTAACGCTACGAAGTTCTTTGTTTCAGTCTGAAGTTATATTTAGGTGCGCTGAATAAGTTACGCTTGGATCTCTCAGAGCAAATAGATTGTAAAATGTAATTCTAATTCTGTTTCTCACCTATTAATAGGATTACTCGGCTTAGACTGTTTATATTGAACGAATATCGATGGTAACCTAGTGGTTGGAATTTCAGTCATCCACCTCGCACCGAGTTCAAATTTTGTAAAAAAAAACCCCTATGACTGTAGAAAATTACGTGCGTTTAGCACTTGAAATTTAAATAGCACTTGCTGTACCGGTGAAAGAAAGCATCGTGAAGAAACCTCGTTAGATATGTTATAAAGTACCTATAATATTTTCTGAGGTGTAAGAAGTCGGCCGCACTTGACTAGCGTGGTAAACGCGGTTACTTTAAGAGCATGTCAGCAGTGAAGCAATCTACAAAAATCGAGTCGAAAACAAGCAACTAACGCCAGGAAACTGTATACGTGCGAAGCACTCGAGTTAATTCATGCTTTCATACTTTTTCTTAATCTCAACAGAATTAATTATAAAGCCGTCACCAGTACATTATATCGTTCCGCTAACGTACATTGCCGTTTCTTTGGCGAAAGATAGAAAACATTTTAGAAAGACGTTTGAAATCCCAATAGACTCTACATAATATGCAACTCTACATAATACTTTAACACAATAGGTATATCTTCGATATAGGAGTTTTCACAGACAACAATAAAAGTTAACTAAACAATTATTTGGCCGTAAAACTTAATCCTATTCCGTGACAACGTAGTGTCTAAAACGTTTTAAAAACTAACACCTACCTTTCTCTACGATGAAACCACTCAATATATTCGTTGAAAATTCTTATAAAAACACAATTGCCAGTAAGCATAAACAAGTTTAATCAGCTCTAATGTTACAATAAAAAACCTGTTTTCATGAAATATACATAGAAATAAAGTCGATTTAAATGCATATCTCGCTTTTATTGTGCAATTTGATAGTGTGCATCGACCTTGGAAGAAAACAATGAAATTTCTAGCTTCAATTTGAGTTAATTTTAAAAGAGTAACGTTACTAAGTCAGCGAAGTGCTGTGAAGGCACGTTTTTAATTGTGTTTTCTGATAACGTCGGAGAGATAAACGTGTTTCTTACAAATACCGATTGTTACTGGTATTAAACTATAAAATGTTATATTACTGGCTTCAGTTAATGTCTATTGATAATAATTCGGTCTGAGTCGTGGAAACTTTAAAGCTCAACTTACTGCTGCATTACAAAAATTGATGGTCAGTCAAAAGTGCAATGTAGACACAGAATAATTAAGGAAACATGCTTGACAATCCAAAATGTTACCTTACTCTATACAACAGATATCATAAACACACATACTGTGTAATTATTTTCGCTTCAAAAGAATATTTTCTCTGTAAGACATCTATTGAATTATTTATCTAACAGCCCATTACTCGTTTAGTTACTATCACTTCTAAATCTAGGCTATAAAAAGTGCACTGTCTAGGTATTGTGCACAACGCAACACTAGTACATCGCCCGGTTTCGTCCGCCTTTCATATCGTTAAGCCTCCAGAGCTTTGACCTTTCACTTAGACTACTTAAGTAAAAAAACATAATACTTACAGATGTTAAAATCCAATCTCCACAGTGGTAAATCAGTCACAACACGTTTTTTTTGTCAATAATAATATCAACTTATTCTCTCCCGGCACTGGTTTCGTACGCGATAGTACAACCACACGTCACTGAGGTTGGCGGAGGACTGGGGAGGCCCTCTCGCCGCGGGAGCGCGCCTTAGCCTCCGTACTACTGCGCGTACTACGACACCACGCTTCGATGTGTATAACTTGAGTTTTGCATTCATCGCTGCGACACATTCTATGGACGCCACAGCTGTCTATCTATACTTAGGCACTTGACTCCCTCTATATAGAAAGTCAGCAATGAACTGAAAACTCAAAAGTAGAGCGGATCGATTTTAAAGTTGAAGCGAGTTTTCTCTAAGTTATCGCGGAAACATTATTAACGTAAAAGGATAATTGATTACTTTTCAGGACAATTTCAGAAGTCGGTCGGCAATTACTGAATTGCTTATTAACTTTTCTCGGATAGTAATTTAGTTAGATAGTTAGTTGGAAAAGTTCTCATAAATATTTAATAATTTTCAACTTAGCACTGATCAATAACACCTGTAATGTTTATAGTGAACAGATAATATCGTCGTCTATTGTTCCTGAAATTATAATAAAATGGCTTCCTCTTTAGATAGCCACATTCTCTTATGTTTTTATAATATAACAATAACGAAATTAATCATTCACAACCAAGTTCTTTATCGAATTATTAAATATTGAAATATTACAATAATAGCACATTCAAACATACATGTATATCAAACAGAAAATATGTAAATAAATAAATACAATTGGTCATATATTTATTTCAAACACACACACGTGTAATATCTTAATTTTTTAAACTCTACCAGCGTTTTCTTTGTTTTGGTTTTCTCTTACTTAACTTTCTACAAAGCAGTAAATCACCTCGCCGCGTCTGATCGTAAAACTTCAGGCGCATTCATTCCACCCTAGTACTAATACTTGATATCGAAATGAGTGACTAGTTAAAATTCCGGGGGCTCATGAGACAAGGAACGGGGGTCGAGGAATCCCTTGAAAAAACACCATATACTCCAGATCTAAATATACTATAAGCGTTTGCTAACAGTGCTTGAATATTGCGTTCAAGTTTAGCAACCGTCAACCGGTTGGTAGAAATAAATACCCATTGTGCAATTTGAATATGGAGCATTATACAGATTATACCGTTTCTGAAATTGTAAAAAAATGTTGTTTAAACCATTTTTACATAAAAAGATGGAAGAAAATGTATACGGTTCGACCGGGGAACTACCTTCCCTGCAGTTGCTATTTAATCAATTCCTATTGCGTTCTGAAAGATGTAAATGCGGGTCCACGTGTTATACTACTTGCATTTTTACTATTCTAACTGGACTGATGTTACTAACAGTCCTTCACATGCAGTTCTGTTCCCAATGAAAACTAACTAATATTCCTATTGACAGCCATTACTAACTGTACCAATTCACACTAACAGATCAACTTCTACCTTTGCTTTTATGCTGCAAATGTATCTACTACTTGCTCGTTTACTGTTCTTTTCACATAAAAAAAAAACATTGTAATAATTAAAAATTCAGATAGTATTATAAACAGAAATTGTTAATTCCTATCCAATAATTATACCTATCTAATAACGAGCATCATTCAATAATACACAAACACAGTACCCACGTATGACAGTTATATTGCTCACGCTCTCATCACTAATTTACCCGTCATTATACTTACCCCTATCTATCTTCTTCAGTGTTCGTCATCCTCAAATAGTACATTTCAGTGGGTTAGAACAAAAACTGGCTGTTGGGTACGTTACTTATGTATGTACCTTGTGTTTTTGCTGCATCCTTGTTCCCTCGGTATTATTCGTACAAGGAGGTACCGGGGTGCAAAATAAAAGTGCTAATAGAAGAATAGTAACGACCTACCTTTGTAAGGGAGGATATTTTTAACACGATGGTGTTATCGTTAAAAGAAATATATTAGCTATGTTGTCAGGTAAACTTAGAGGAAAGCTTACATCAATAGTCCCATAACTATGTAGTTATATATAAATATAACCTTTATTACAGAATTACAGAGCTTCAACTTCTACAGAAAGTTAGACACGCTAAGTTTTCAAGTTGGGTCAATTTACTTCAGACGGATCAAACTGTCGTTATAAAGCAAGTACAAGAACATCTAACTGCTGTTCAATATTTAATATATAATAGTACCTAAACGTAAGACTGAAATGTTACCGCACTTTCTTCTTCAGCAGAAATACTGGTAAATAATTCCCTTTAACCAGGTCAAAATCGGCGAACATTCTGATTCTGATTGATTTTTTTAAACAAAAAAAATTTATTCGAGTTATTATAGTACTAGGTCAGTAGATTGACGGCCTAAATTAAAACTATTTATTGCTCAATCGTGATGTGTTTTGATTATAAACGCCAGTAATTAAAGCAAAGTTAAATTACCAACTCGTTTTTACATTCGCCGCGCAGGAAGTGGATTTGTTCTGGAAAAAAAGCCATCACAGTTAATTGATACATTCAATGATATGTTCAGAAATTTATTATCGGATAACCTTAAGGTAAATCTGAGGAATCACTAGGTAAGAATATTTATCTATACCCATGCTTAATTACATAGATTGTTTTACCTGAAATCAGCTACAGCGTCTACCCCGTATTTAAATTACAAACACTCGTGTCTTTCTCACTTCTTAATACTGGAACACAACCGCAACGCAGTAGCGGTCGATTAGATAATGTAGAGCAGTCATTTAACTTACAATTAATTAATTAACTAAAATTAAATTTAAAAAATCTATGATAGTTCTAAAATAAGATGGAAGTCTAATTTAAATTTGTATTGATAGTGCATAGCAGCAAACAAGACGATAAATATAATTTTTAACATCAGATGCTCAGTGTACTTATAACACAAACATTACTAGTCATTACAATCTCCAATTAATTATACGATTCACTATCCTTTATCTCATAAAACTGATGGCATCTCTACATTTGTCAACTCTACACACGCACATACTATAAATGTCGACAGAAGCGTAACAACGGGACACACGAACAAGAATATATAAACACGTAAAAAACAGTTTTAGTGTTCGTGTGTGTGACACTGACAATGGATTCTTTAACGAAATGTACAATCATCCCGACGATGATCATATCGCGACCAAAAATCTCTATTATTTTAAAGCTTAAACTATCGCACTTAAAAAGCTCAGCTAAAACCAACAAAATACATTAAACTTCTGCCGATCAAAAGTCAGAAACATATAATTTTAAAAATTACAAATATATTAGCCTCTCGTTGGATACAATGCAATTATTTGTGTTAATGCCTCCGAACTTGCCTGCATTGGGCTGATGCTTTGTTTTCGTTGTTTCGTTGCGCAATAAAACAATGATGCATCGCCGTCGTAACTATTATTTCAACGGCTAACATACAACGAGCCTCATAACGACCTTGACAGTCGAGTGTGCCGAGACGAATGCTTTCGCTCCGTCGCCGACGATTCGTCAGTTCTTTGTTACATTGTAGGTACATTACTATCGAAAGCTCGACGCGACGCCTACAAATCCTACAACAACTACAGTAAGTCTGATTTAAACAAAAAAGATGCAATGCTGCCGGGCTTCCAAAGCTTAGGTTAGTGCGCTCGTAAAATATAATACATTCACTTTATGTCACTGTATGGTATTATTTGCTGCAGTTACGGTAGACTTATGCCGCAGTGGAAGCTATAAGGGTTGTACCTATATACAATGAATTACAGGCAATATTTTTCACTTAGCACTTCAGTCCAAATACATTTATATACAGATGAGTAATGGTTCTAAGTTCCATCTTTAATATTTTACCCTAAGAGCGATAAATAACTGTCCTCCATGACAGTTAATATGATCGGGAAATAGCGGAATTGCCTCAGCCACCCCACAATACATCTTGAACGAGTACCGATCCCAAGACGATAATGTCAATGTCCGTCCCCTAATCGAGTTAACATCGATTGTAGGTAGAGTGACCAGCTTTCTGAAAAACAGCAGACTAATTAGTATTGTAGACTCTCGCAGACTATCTCACATTTAGAAGGTACTGTAACAAATAACGAAGGAAGAACGAACGAAGCAGTGATAGTCTAGTGCTTTGAATTCAGCCTCCCACTCCGGGGGGTCTGGGTTCGATCCTGGCACACACCTCTGATTTATTACGTGCGTTTTATAAGTAAAAATTATATATCACATGCTATAACGGTGAAGGAAAACATCGTGAGGAAACCTGCACAGCTTAGAGATGTTATAAATTATATAATATTTTCTGAGGTGTGTGAAGTTTACCAATCCGCACTTGGCCAGCGTGGTAGACTATGACCTAAATCCGTCTCACCATGAGAGTAGACCCGGTCCCAGCGGTGGGCCAACAAAAGGGTAGAAAAAAAAAAGAAGCGTACGTATCGCGTCATAAAGTACACCTTTTCAGAATATGTTTTTCATTATTAAAAATGTATCTGTATACGCTCCCACGCTCCGGCATACATTACGCAGTTCAAGTCAACATTAATAATCACACTATTATTAACGTTCACTTAAACATTCAAAAATATTTTAATCATCGCAATTTTATAAAAGATGGAATGTTCTCATATTTAAATATTAATTACGTTCATCATTCGCGAAAGCAAAAGCATTCTCTTATTACTACATGAATTCTTCATGTAAATATATTAGTGTTACAATTACAAATGTATGTATTTAGAAAATCGTAAAATGCCCTTACGTAAACGGTAATATGAAAATATTGACATATTTAGTATCAAATACATGGTTACTGTAATATATTATATTTTTTAATTAACATGAAATTGTAATCCTGACCTATTACGTGTTAGGCAGTGGCTCATTAGTATAATACAGTGCGATTGTAGCTTTAAAAAAATTACGAAGCACAAACATTCCAAATTAATAATGTATTAAAATTCCTCTATGTAATATAAAAACGAAGATATTAAAACCAAAAGGTATTTTTTCACATAAAAATATTAATAACATTCTTAATTCTTCGCTACTACTAAATTTGATCTACTTGAAAATTCCAGGACCTTTTTCTTGTTATAATAATTTCCTAATGTGTCACACTAACTTTGGTAATAGCTTCTTCAATTATTGTCGTGTCAAGTGGGGATAAAATGTTTGCTTCCTTCTAATATGATCGTATTAAAACACATAAGTTATAGGCAATCCAAGTAAATGTCAAGAAACAGTTAAGTTACACAGAACGCGGTATGCACTTAAATGAATATTCACACGCGGTTCACGTAATTTATCCAATAAAATGTGATTTCTACCTCCAATTTGTATCGAACCGCATACGGGTTAAAGGTCAACCCATATTTTGGATACTTTTAAACCAACTTTACACCTCCGACGACTTTCGGAGATTCGTTCCAAAGAACTCGTAAAATTTTACCACTAGCGAACAGCATTCTAAGTGTCGTACTTTCTTGACTTTACAAATCACCCGCGTCGGAAACAAGTGCGGTTCCAACAATATACGCTTTCGGTTGTAAAGCGAAATTTTAAATTCATTCAAAATCAAACAAAAAGTATATGTTGATTGTTTACTTACCACGACAATGGGAAGTGATAATCCGAAGCCCATGAAGCATAAAATGCCAATTATATAAACATTTTTCACTGACCGAAATTCAGTGCGAAGTAACTTCGATATTGACAGTGTTAGCATAGCCTGAAATATAAAGAAATCTTTCTGTACATATATATTTCCGACTTATTCGTAACGTAACCGTTCGGCGCGGTAAATGTTAGCACTTTTATTGTGAAGTAAAATACTAGTGTATTATTGTGCTTACGTAACCCCGTATCGATATACGCAGCGAGTGCCGTTTTACTTTACGTCAAAGAACTCGTAAACGTAAATAATAAGTGAATGTACGATATATTATAGGTAACGAATAAACCTTTCATTGAAACCTACCAAGATCTAAAGTCCCAACTGGGATTATAGAACTGCGTTTCAGCCCATTACCTAGAAAAAGGAAACTACTCGTGTAGAAGAATCACATCCACCTAACCGTAAACATTTTATATTGTCGGACGGACGAATAAAATAATGAAAGCAAAAATTATGTCAAAAGATGAAAAATGTTATTATCGTAGATGGGGAGGGGAGAGAATATTAGGTAAATATTATATCACGCCCAAACACGTAGACTTGTTACAGGCGCGGTTTGTGTGGGACGCTAACGCATTTTAATCGACCGAAGCTCACGTTCCACGGCTCACTTCATTTTAATCGATAGCCGCCCCGGTTTTGATATATTCATCATCTCATCACATATCGCTTACTCGCTTCCGTGCTTTGACACTGCCCAACTCGAATTTCAACTTTGATAGATTAGATATTAATTACTAACCTTAGATTTTTTTTTCAGCTGAAGATTAATCGAGTCGCCTAAATGTTCGCGCCGTTCTACCTCAATATTGAGTTAGGCCGTTTAAAGGTCAAATGTTAATTACGTAGATTCTACAAATTGAGACATGCGGTTTCAATTTCAGACGAATTGTATTAGGTCGTAACTACGACTGGTGACGCGATATTTGTGACATTTCTTGTATATTGTATTCTACGGCCCTACATTATTGCCGCTATAATTGGGTGTTAGGAAAATAATAAAAAATAACAAGCTTACAACGTAGGCGCTGGTCGCTGTCGTTATGGACAGGTAAATATATAGTGCATATATCTTGTGAGCGTCCATGAATTCTGTACCTAGGGGCAAAATGGCGAAGAGGAGGTAGTGTGGGGTCACTGCTATTTCGATTTCCACGCAGTGCCTCAGAGCATAGTGCAGCGTTTGGACTATAACAGACCTTGCGAAAGCAATAGTTGTAAATATAACGGTAAATATGATTATGGCGTTGTCCACCATTGTGTATGGCGATATGGTGCCAAAGTCGTACATGCCAATGAAGCCAATGCCAAAAACGTGTGCAATCCGGTCTACCGAAGACTGCTGAAAAAAATGTATACTATGTGTTATTTCATATCATCATTAACATTTCATTAATGACAGAAAATGACGCTAATGAATATTTATGTAGTTGCCGAGCATGCGAACGCGAGCCTCTGAGTTAGTAGGATCCAAAGCACTACAATCCAACTTTTTTCCCCTATCAACCAATATTCGTTCTACAATAAATCATATTCTTTATATACATGGAATTGTAGTTCATAATAATTTGCCACGCCAGGCTTAGGTGCGTCCCAAAATGGATCATATTCCTATGTGAATACAGTCATAAATACATTGGCATTCCCGAGATCTACAATGTAGCACTATAGTCTGTTAATGTTCTCTGCCATCTATAACACTGATATATGCGACAATGGAACTTGAATGCAGCTGCCTGATAGATGTCAGATGTCAGGTTGTAACTAGTACGATACCTGTCGATTAATGTACAAGAATCTAAAATATTTTTCTCAATACATAATAATATATAATAATACATAATAATACACATAATAATATACATACATATCTATGTACATACATAATATACATATCTAGGAATAAATACGTGCTACAGATCGCTAAAGAATAAATTTAGAAATGTACATATCTCTACATGTGGGGGTGTACTACACTCCTCTGCCT
>DWDX01005835.1:0-10162 GCA_018245675.1 Agara michaeli | reverse complement strand
TTAGAAAAATCCAACAGTACCCAACCAGGGATTTGAACCCAGGACCTCCCGATCGGCAGTCGCGCTAGCAACCGCCCAACCGACGAGGCACTCAAGGTTCATGTTATTGTTATATGTGATGGTTTTACCTTAGATGTTATAAAGTATATAATATTTTCTGCGGTATGTGAAGTCTACCAATCCGCACTTGGCCAACGTGGTAGACTATCGCCTAAATCCCTCTCACCATGAGAGGAGACCGCGTCCAGCAGTGGACCAATAAAAGCGTCGGAACAAAAAGTTGTTGGCGGTTATTGCGCGATTAGCTTTATCGTTCCCATTCCATTGAACTCAGTATTTAAACTGTATGCAATTCATGAGCTTTGATCACTTCTAATATATCCTCTAATGCTGTGCAGAACAGTTTTCCTCTTTACATTTCCGAGGCAATTTAACAAGCACACTAAACGGTTGAATTTCAACGGTTTGTACTAAGGAAACTCGTAAATCTTCTATTCCTTTTTATTGAAGACTATATATTCCATGAAAATACATACTTAGCTATATACTCATGCTACATATAAGTTTGATAAAAACATAAAAGAAGATACTAAGTTTTTTTTTAAGTTACAGTCGAAATGTTTGTAACGGCAATTCTTTACTTCTTTGAATACTTACAGACTTCTATTGATGGTTCAAATGCTTTTGTCGTCATTTTAATTATTGGTCTTAATTAATTAATATTATAATAAAGTAAATTAATTGACTAGTTCCGTAATTCAAATATTGTTTATAAATAGTTAGGTACAAAGTTGCAAATGAAATAATGCTTCATGATCAATATTTATGTTTGTAAATATATGATGTTCATAATTGTGTATACAAATCAAACTTCAGTATCTCGACCGAGCAATAGTTATGACGAACATTTGACTTCTCTACAAATATCTGAATTGAACCCCAAGAGACAATCGCGCCTTATCATCATCAGAACATGCGCCGAAAAATCAACAGATAAAGGTCCCCACTAATAAATAGTTGTCATGCGCAGACATATTTCCGCACCGCAAGTGTAATTTAATCAAACAATGCACAGATATTATTCCCATGGGAATTTTCAATACACATTTCTTCTAAAACCATAACAAATTTCAAGATTGCTCATACTCAGATACTTGGGGTGGGCCCTATGTCGGACAATTTCTCTATTTATTGCTCGCTGCCCTCCTCTTAGTTATCGAAATATAATCCCTCTTACGCGCAGAAACTTCCACGGCTGATTACTACTTGGACCTGGTAAGATTAGGCGAGGTTTGTATGGATAATTATTAGATTTTTAATGTGACGTCCGTGTCCGTCTGTTCAAATTTTTTCTAACTTCTTCATATCGACGTGGATTTATTGTGAACTTTCTTAAAGCTCGCGGTATTTTAACGATTATTAAATATTTTTTGTTTCCTATTAAAATATTCAATTCGTATGTGGAATAGAGAATTTTTTTGTTTGTAGTGAATTTTGAAGGAAGTGCTTTAGTTAAGCCTTCAGTTCGAGTCGAAATTTTTTCGATCATTAATGCCACTTGGTATAAGACGCAGCTAGTTTCAACTATATACACATTTTTGTAACAATTTTTGTTTTCTTTTTAGTAAAAATATTTGTACTTCAAATTATACTACCAATTTGAAAATGAGAAACTCCAAACAAAATACATGGGTACACCTAATTATTTTAAGGTGATTTTCAATCCAATGAACTATTTCATTATTTGCTCACTTGTTAAATTTCCCTAGCGATATATGATTTTGTTTCCATACAGAGTCATAAAACGAGCTACTCTTTAAGGAGAAGTAACATCCGCGTTACGTTCAACGTGGACAATAATCTGGGGTTATTTTCGAAGTTCCGAGTTGTGGGTAGAAGAATAAAATCCAAGCTCAATCCCCACGGGATTAATATTATTTTATCGCCAACGATAAATAACGAGAGAATTCAATAGCCAAACTGTAAGCGGAATTATAAGTTTTTTGACACAGTAGTAGAAAACTTTTGCCGGATTCAATCTTGCGGGGATTTGCTTCAATCGTTTTATATTCCGTCCCTCAGGAGGTTGGGATAAAGGTTCTACGGACTTGGTACGTTACTTTACTGTCGGAACAACTGCAAAGGTGAATTTGAAATAGGATTCAACTCATAGTTTTACAGTATGTAAACTTCCAGTTGAGAGGGTTAAAAACTATATGCTTTTAAAGATTTTACTGAAGTCGCTCGTAGTTTAAGATTCTGAAGAATATTTGTTCTGTGTAGGACTTATCATAATTTTTCTATGAAACATTAACCATTATTTATGCGAAAAATCAAGAGTGTACCTAGGTGCCTAATTAATGATAATGAACTTTGGTTCCGTTTTTCTTCTTCATATCGCAATACGAAACGGACGAATTTTAAAAAAGACGTACATAAAGCAAGTAGGTACTTACAAAGGAAAACATTCGAAAATGAACGCTTTAAAAATTGGAAAGAAAAGATCCCCAAAAATCTGTGTAGTTTACTTTACTCGATGGATTGGAAACTAATTATGCACAAGCATGCTGAAAAACCATTTGCAAAAGAACATTTCAACGATTTGTATGAAAGAGCAAGATCCTTACTGTTTTTGTTGAATGTAATTTTACACTCGAATGTAATTTTACTAAAAACACTAAAAATCTTATGATTTGGAGTAGATCTAAAATTAGCAGTCTCCTAAATAGGAATTTAATGACTACTAGAAAATGACTAATTAATTGCTCGAACAGAACTCACTATACAAATAATAAGCTATTAGTTTAATAACCTGTAAATTGATGAAGCTAACATTAATTATGGAATAATTGGGCTCTAGGCTTATTTTAGCGATCATTAATTTACTATTAATTTACAATTTAGGATACATCTCATTCTATACTAATATAGACGATAAGCGAGTCAGGTTCGAAAAGGTTATAGATATAATATAATAGCAATACAATACCAACAGATGCTCTCATGAACATGATTGATACAGACAAATAACTTAAATAAGCAAGGATTTGTGCAGGCGATAGTGCCGTTAAGATAGTATCTATAAGCAACTATACCAATAACCGTTTATTCAAATACAAATCATTTATTTACATTCCAAAGTTATTGTATAACAGGAAATAATTACATTGAAAAACAGATAGTTTTTGATAGTTCCAGTAGAGAATATTGCATCATTTGTTATTGAAATATATCTAACATAATATTATGTTAGAATTCATGGATGCGATTGATTAGTAGAAATAACTATGTAGCACTAAAATCACACTTTGTTAACAAAAATAAAACATGCAATTTTATTTCAGGTGACGAAAATGGCAAATTGTGAAATAAACCCCCATTGACTTCTGTTATATTTTAGGTAATTTTAGGGAATAGCTTAACGGTTAACCGTTGACAGTGGTGCCTGTGTTTTAACTATATCAATGCGGCTTCACGGTCCATTTCCAGTGGACTAGTCAGCGTAACAATAAATAAAATTAAGCCACCGCACTATATTCACTTAGGGTCTCTATGCTGACAGATCGAACGATATATTACGATTTATGAATGTGACTAGTTTCAAATTTGCAACCGAAAAATCATAACTGAATTGGAAACGGTATATTTGAATTTATTGGATTTGAATCGATACTTCTGTTTATTTTAACTTATATTGATAATTCGTTTTAATCGACCAATACCTTAATATATTATCATACTTACTTTTATTAACTGGACTGATGTAAACTAATAGTCATCATTCATGTTTTATTAGTCATTAGTTGTAAATAGTTTTATAACGGGACAAACCGTCACTAAATGTTCTAAGAGTGTTGTTCGAAGTTTATTACAAATATCCATGGGCGGGCGGGAACTTGTAATAGCTGGCTGCACATTTCTTGCGGAAACATTTTAAGCAACGGTAATGAAGCACTTTATTTTGCTTAGATAAGGACTGTATATTTATGTAAGGATATATGGAAGGACTGCGTTGAGTTTACGCAAAAATGACAATTTTTCTCTTTACATAACAAAGAGCCCTTCGGTGAAGGCCCCCTTCGGACCCTTGGCACTTCAAAAGTGGTACTTAAATATAAAGTTTTTGATAAACTTCTTTCCCTACTAGCTGGATATTAACATAAATGGTTCTTCGGTTCAGTTTTGAAAGCTTTCCAGACACACACACAAATACAATTTCGCGTTCATAATATTCGTATAGACTATTGCACACATACATTATTTTTCTCACTTGTAAATTTAAAAATGTTCACAGCCAATTTCGCTTTGTGTGTTCACATAGTGCGGACTGTGGGTAATATTCCAGCATAACAGATAATATTAAGGTTGTCTTGTCTTGATATTAGTAACGCATGAAGTGGCAATGTGTTTGCGTGGCAATGCACAGTGATGCACAGTCCCCTAAACACTTGCAAGTGGCACAGTCACCAACAGTGCTGTGCTCCACTGCTAAGTAATTATAGCTTTAACTCGGTTGGATTTGCTTGGTACAATTTACTTCGCGCTACAAATTGAATTTAATACAGTCACTATAAAGTAAAAGCTAACACACTGCCAACAGTAATGAAAACTTTTATTATTTTTTCTATATTAGAATATTTAGTGCACAATGATCCTACAATGTAACAATTTAAAACGAGTTTGCTTTTTCCCATAAACTTCAACAATACTGTTTCTAGTTGATGAAAATTTCTATCAATTTGTTACTTGTCCGTAATAAAATAAAGAAATTAATAATTAACTACGAATAACTTTAAAGATTACAAAAATATGCAAATCTCAAAATACATACAGTGACATCTACCGGTACGGAGAGCACTAGCAGTACACGATTACGTTTTGCACACTCTCGGACAGATGGCGCTTATTTGACTAATTACATTAAACGCGCGTCATAGGCGTTATAGCATGTCGGTGACGCGACCCAAGTTTTGTCCCTAGCAAAAATCGCTCAACGCGGCTTAAAAATTGTCCAATTACAAATTGAGCGCTGTCCGTTTGTTTGTCCTTTATTTGTTATTAGTTGCTTATGAGAATTTAACCATTACTAATTACAGATTTTTTTTAGGTACTGTATCAAAATCATTTCGCATATTATCCTGTAATGTTCATACGTCGTAAATAGGACTCGTGCGATGGTACGTTGAAAAGCAATGTGATGAAATTGAAAATAATGACAACCATCTTCAACATTTTGCTGCTTATTTAAAATGTCAAGAGAGACACTCGCTCCTGAAATAATATACCATGAAATCCCTGCAGAACTTACCGAGACGAAAAATGTGACATCATTCGTAGACGACTTTATTATGAAGAATTGGCAATTTTCACGTATGCCCTATTTTATATTTGAGTAAGGTACGAACATAACTCATCAGTTTCGTTCGGAGCTATCTCCCGTTGTGTAAATTGAAACGTTTTGTTTCAATTTGAGTAATTGAGCGAATGAATGATATAAAAAATATGTATCAAGTTTGATGTAGCGCACAACCGAAATTTATTGAGATAATGACGGTCTGAAAATATATTTGACATTAGCGAGACATATTGAAAGACATTGGTACATATTTTCAATAAATGAATATGAATTTAATAAAATACATTATCAAATCTTTAAAGATATGAACGTGAGAGTGGCAAAGCATCCGAGAATGACCTCCAATTGGGCGAACCACTAACCAATACTCACTGCACTTACATAACCATACTAACTGGATTAATCCAGTAATATTAATATTACTAACAGTCCCATTCCTGCAGTCCTGTTACTAATGGCTACTGAGCAACTAATTATTTTTAACACGTATTACTAAGTGAATTAGTGAATTCAGTTTAGTGACACTAACTGTCCCATTCCTATATGCCTACATCGCCAGCTATATATTCCTCACAGATCTAATATCCATGGCTGCGGCTGCTACTTTTGAGTACTGCCTACTCGTTTTCAACTCACTTCACATAAAAATAATTACCCGGCTGTTTTACTAAAACTAATTATATGTGGCATAAGAAACGTAATAGTTTTGTTATCCTACCTAAATATATTTCATTACCCTTTAGGCTTATAATTACCCTAAATTGTAATTAATGGGTCTTGTCAAAATAAACAACGGCTCCTATTATGTCACTGATTAAAGGACTGTCGCCAAATTATATTATTACGGTCACACTAATATCAAAGCGAGATGAAAGGTTTATTATTAAGAATACCGATGACTGATACACGTTCATTACTTTGTGTAGATATATCGTCGGGTTCGCAATAGCCTTACTTACGGCTCTAGCATGTTTAATGCTAGTATAACCTGATATTGATTCGGCTGGCAGGTTATGAGGGTCAATGTTTCCATCCTAAATGATTATTTCAAATGTAGGTTTTACATTTGTTATGAAAAAAGGAACTGCAGTTCTTCATGAAGTCAGGATAAATGCATCGCTTCTGAAGTATGACTTGGAACTCCTATAACTTACATATTATTTTTTTGAAAATAATAATTGGATTACAATTCCACACACGGCTATCCAATTCCAAATTAGGCAGTTTAATGGCCGCGTTACGGTTAGCGGTAAACTCGTAAACATGTATATATAAACTATTTAATACTTACTTAGATGTTTTATTTTATTACACACAGATACAGAACAAGGAAGGGTGCTCATTATACACA
This sequence comes from Agara michaeli, assembly GCA_018245675.1. Classification (NCBI taxonomy): domain Eukaryota; kingdom Metazoa; phylum Arthropoda; class Insecta; order Lepidoptera; family Hesperiidae; genus Agara; species Agara michaeli. Next base: position 3,455 of record DWDX01005835.1, on the reverse strand, counting down.
TGTTTGTCCTCGGTAGGAATCGAACCTACGACCTCCAATTTTGCAGTTAGTATCTCAAATAACTTGGCTACGAGGTCAGTCATATCTCAAGAGCATAACAGTAAAATAGTTGCTGCTATGTGTTTTACATAGATTTACAAAGGTATATTTCTAATTGTACTTTTGTTTCGGTAACATAATGACTAGCATGAAAACAGTCATATATAGGTAGTTATAATATAAAAAAAATCATCGTTTTTTAAATTGAAAAACATCGTTTACAAAGACCGATATATGATATGAACGAACGCACATTGTAAACCCAAACAGATGATAGAAGAGAAACACTTTCTCTTTCCTTAAAAGATAAGTATAAATACGAAGCCTTGAACAGAGCAAATATTAAGTTCATTCACCTCGTACTCGTATAAATATGACATGCACCCCCACTAAGACAAATTATTTCATTTCCCCGCCCAAAGGGACTCCATACGTGACTGGGAGCCGCCATCAATTGTGTAACTCGGAGATGTAATGCGATAATTTATTGTAACGATGGTAATGATAACAAGTTGCTTAACTTCTGAGCTGGTTCCCAGTTCTACGGCCAATTGAGCGTGTTTGATAAGATTGAAGACTGCGCACTGAGGACTGTTGACAGAGGACGCGCCGCTCTTTCTGTCTCGTGTTTTGGTCGCTTTGGTATTCGAGTTCAGCAATTTGGTTTGAAATGCTAGTTAAAGATTACAATAGCTTGAGGAAACTGTAGAGAATATATAACTTATAGAACAGAGATTGCTTATTTGATGGTCATGATGATGATTCTTGCTTACTTGTATTATGTTATATGGCTTAAAATCTACCACAGATACCAGGTCTTGGCGAAAGAAGAATAAGACACTCTTCTAGCTGGTGGGTTGATAGCATCTTTTTCGTGTTCCCTCGATTCTGTAAGTTGGAAACTAGACAGTAGGTTTAAACAAAAGGTTTATGGCAGTAACTTAACCATAAAGAACTCAGATGAAGTCTTTTAATCCTCAACGTTTATACTTGGAGGCCATAAAATGTTGCTAGCGGTAACTACAGCGCGAAATTAAACAAGACAGTGCACATAAGAAGCTAGTTTATTTCTTACAGCGTTACGAGCAAAATTCACATTACTCTTAGTACTAATAAGCCCACCTCTACCTACACGAAATTGTTTCCCTCCAACCGTGCCCACTTTGTCATAGTCAACGTGAAAACGTCCACGAAAATTGGGTCCGAGTTCAAGCGGGCCCATAATTAGGACTGGCTAATGTCCTGGAAAAACAATTTCATAAAACATCTCGTTTTTACGAGATCCGCATAAAAATAAATAAGACACTAAATAAATGTCTACTTTCACGGTCGACGTCGCTTTTACATCGCACCGTTTGTTGCATTTATCCTTTTGTCGCTGACGTCAAGGGGCACATTTCGTTGTGCGTGAAGGAACAATTTGCGTGAACCGTGCACGTGGATTAAAATTGCTGGAGGGCGCTAACCCGCAATATTGCGATTCCGACGCAAATTAATGTGTAATCCACCCCTATCTTATTACAACGCAATAGAGGCTGCAATTAAACAATTCAATTATTCGGGTTAAATTTGTAGCCGTTTCACACATTTCGAATCATAGCCAAGCTTTGTGGAAAATCGGACGCGTCTCGCAAAGGGAAATTGGTACAGGCCAGTTGGCATTCATTTGTTTTAGTCGAATGTAAAATGAACGGGATTTATCATTTGTCGCATGGTGCCAGTCATTAAATTTTACTTTTATTGAAATAAATTGAAAACCATGCTAAAAGGCAGATGTAATTTATGATAGTATGTCATTTTGATATAGTATTACTGTTTAAAATTAACGACTGAAAATATAATTAAGATATAAAAGTACATCGCACAACAATAAGGCAATACTATCTTTGTATTTTACCTGATTTCTAGCAAGTAGTTGCACAAAACTATGATCGGCATTTTGCGTCGCAGCGCTAATCTAAGTATCATGTTGTTACGAAGCTCTCTCATTTTTGGAGTTACTGTATTCAACCTCAGCCTACTGCTGTACAAAGGCGATGTCACAAGACGTCATTGATCTCAATCTTCGGCTTCTCATCCAGTACTTCGTCAAACATCGTACATCCATCCTAAAAACGTATAGAAAATTACACGTAAACTTTCCGAAAATAATATTCACATGTAATTCACAATAAACGACATAACGATTATTTACTGGGTATCAATATAACCATTCTGAGGTTCATCACAAGCTGCGGTCCATTTTATGCGTAATATAATCGATAAGATTACTTATATGGATATTATTATTGTATGGGGGAGTTCTTAGCCTATCGAACACGTATTATCTCTGGGAACTTATTAAGATAAGCTTTCACGGATAAGGGCCGTTTGTCTTATTGGTCGGAATGGATAAATTAGGTTCTGGGCCATTATCGATACAGTGATGGACAGCCCTAGATTACGTTTAATCGTGTAAATGAATTTACTGATCCTTTCACTATCATTTTATCCTCGGCACTTTCGCTTTTGTTCTGAAGTAGGTATCTTCATTACTAAACACAGACAGCCAGTAAGCCATTGGTTGAGCTTGTTTTATCGTAACAATCGAACACATTAAACGATGATTTGAATTTCATACAACTTATTGACGTTATCGTTGATTTAATACCAAATTATCAGTTACGAATAGATTGTGTACAAGACGTGCGTGCTTCACACGATAGAGAACTTAATTTTGTCAAACAATGCATTCGCTCAACTATTCATTTGGTTACACAATTAAAAGTGTTCAGTTGAAATGCGTGACTAATGTTGATATATGAGTGCGGGACAACTGTTACAAATTGGTACATACTTCGTATAAGTATTTGTATGTTGTTTTTATTCTATTCTATGCGAGGTGTTTTATATAAAATCACAACGAATATGCAAAGTAAAGTCGCCTCTATACTAGCATTCACGTTTGAGTGATCACATTTTACGATCATCTCTCGTCGATTTGTATTATACTTGTATATCGAAAGTGTCGGGAATTCCTTGTGATGTAAAAATAAGCTTTCGGTTGTCATCCCAAGGATTCTTAGGTACATTCTTTCAAATCAAATGTAAATAGTAAATGGCGCTACCGTTGCACTATCGTTATATACCTACCTATATATACTACATTTACGTAACATCACGCCTGTAAACCCCTAAGGGGTAGGCAGAGGAGTGTAATACATCCCCACATTTCACTAGTTACGTTTAAGTCCCACAATGGAATAGGTGGTGAGCCTATTGCCATGCAACGCGCACACATCCAGACTCTGAGTCACTGCTAGAAATTCTAAATTAGAAAAATCCAACAGTACCCAACCCGGAATATGAACCCAGGACCTCCCGATCGTCAGTCGCGCTAGCAACCGCCCGACCAACGAGGCAGTCAATGTGTCATT